>JANJXV010000302.1:0-15000 GCA_024803745.1 Megascapheus bottae
TAACCCCTAACCCTAACCTTAACCCTAACCCTTACCCTTATCGTAACCCTAACCCTAACCCTAACACTTACCCTTACTCTAAACCCTACTCTTTCCCTAACCCTAAACCTAACCCTAACACTTACCCTCACACTAACCCCTACCCTAACCCTAACCCTAAACCTTAGCCTTACCCCTAACGCTAAACCTAACACTAACCCAATCCCTAACCCTAACCCTAACCCTAAACCTAACACATACCCTTACCCTAACCCTAACCCCTAACCCTAACCGTAACCCTAAAAATAACCCTAATCCTAACCCTAACCCTAACCCTTACCCTAACCCTAACCCTAATCCTAACCCTTACCCTTACCCTAAATCTAAACCTAACCTTAAAACCCAACTCTAAAACTGACCCTACCCCTAACCCTAACTCTTACCCTTAATCTCACCCTAACCCTAACCCTAAACTTAACCCTAACCTTAATCCTAACCATTACCCTAACCCTAACCCTAAACCTAACCCTAGCCCTTACCCTTACCCTAACCCTAACACTAAACCTAAACCTAACCCTAACCCTAAACTTAACCCTAACCCTTACCCTTACCCTAAACCTAACCCTAACCCTAACCCTAAACCTAACCCTAAACCTGACCCTAACCCTTACCCTTACCTTAACCCTAACCCTAACCCTTACCCTTACCCTTACCCTTACGCTCACCCTAACCCTAACCTTAACGCTAACCCTAACCCTAACCCTAACCTTAACCCTAACCCTTATCCTTACCCTAACCCTAACCCTAACACTAACCCTACCCTAAACCTAACCCATACCCTTACCATAACCATAACCTAACCCTAAACCTTACACTTACCCTAACCCTAACCCTAACCCTAAACCTAACCTTAACCATAACACTAACCCTTAACCCTAACCGTAACCCTAACCCTAACCCTAACCCTAACCCCAACTCTAACCCTTACCCTAACCCTAACCCTAACCCTATCCTAACCCTACCCTAACCCTAAACCTAACCCTAACCCTAACCCTAACCCTTACCCTTACCCTAACGCTAACCCTAACCCTAACCGTAACCCTAACCCATACCCTTACCTAATCCTAACCCTAACCCTAACCCTTACCCTAAAACTTACCCTGACCCTAACCCTAACCCTAACACTTACACTTTCCCTAAACCTAACCCTAACCATAACCCTTACCCTAAGCCTAACCCTAACCCTAAATGTAAACCTAACTCTTATCCTTACCCTAACCCTAACACTAAACCTAACACTAACCCTAACCCCTAACCCTAACCGTAACCCTAACCCTAACCGTAACCCTCACCCTTACCCTAACCCAAACCCCTAACCCCAATCCTTACCCTAAACCTAACCCTTACCCTTTCCCTAACCCTAACCCTAACCTTAACCCTAACCTAAAACCTTACCCTCAACCTAACCATAACCTAACCCTACCCCTAAACTTAACCCTTAACTTAACCCTAACCCTTCAACTTACCCTAACCCTAACCCTAAACCTAACACTAACACTAACCCTAACCCCAAACCCTAACCCTAACCCTAACCCTTACCCTTATCCTAACCCTAACCCTAACCCTAACATTTATCCTTACCCTAACACCTACCCTAACCCTAACCCTAACCCTAAACCTTACCCTAACTCTAACCCTAACCCTAACCCTTACACTTACCCTAACCCTAAACCTAACCCTAACCCTAACACTAACCCTAACCCTTATCCTTACCCTTACCCTAACCCTAACCCTAAACCTATACCTAACCCTAACCCTTACCCTTGCCCTCACCTTAACCCTAACCTTAAACCTAACCCTAACCCTAATCCTAACCCTAACCTTAACTCTAACCCTTATAATTACCCTAACCCTAACCCTAACCCTTACCCTTACCCTAGCCCTAACCCTTACCTTAACCCTAACCCTAATCTTAAGCTAACCCTAACCCTAAGCCTTAATCAAACCCTAAACCTAACTCTAACCCTAACCCTAACGGTAACCCTAACGCTTACCCTAACCCTAAACTTAACCCTTACCCTATCCCTACCCCTACCCCTAACCCTAGCCCTAACTCTTACCCTCATCCTAAACCTAACACTAAACCTACCTCTAACCCTAACCCTAACCCTAACCCTAACCCTAACACTTACCCTTACCTAACCCTAACCCTAAACCTCATCCTAACCCTAACCCTAACCCTTACCCTAACCCTAACCCTAATCCTAACCCTAACCCTTAACCTTGTCCTTACCCTATACCTAACCTTAAACCTAAGCCTAACCTAACCCTAACCCTAACCTTAACACTATCCATTATCCTTACCCTAACCCTAAACCTAACCCTAACCCTAACCCTAAACCTTACCCTAAAAATAACCCTAACCCTAACACTAACCATAGCCTAAACTTAACTCTACCCCTTACCCTTACCCTAACCCTAACCCTAACCCTAACCCCTAACCCTAACCTTAACCCTAACCCTTACCCTTATCGTAACCCTAACCCTAACCCTAACACTTACCCTTACTCTAAACCCTACTCTTTCCCTAACCCTAAACCTAACCCTAACACTTACCCTCACACTAACCCCTACCCTAACCCTAACCCTAAACCTTAGCCTTACCCTAACGCTAAACCTAACACTAACCCAATCCCTAACCCTAACCCTAACCCTAAACCTAACACATACCCTTACCCTAACCCTAACCCTAACCCTAACCGTAACCCTAAAAATAACCCTAATCCTAACCCTAACCCTAACCCTTACCCTAACCCTAACCCTAATCCTAACCCTTACCCTTACCCTAAATCTAAACCTAACCTTAAAACCCAACTCTAAAACTGACCCTACCCCTAACCCTAACTCTTACCCTTAATCTCACCCTAACCCTAACCCTAAACTTAACCCTAACCTTAATCCTAACCATTACCCTAAACCTAACCCTAAACCTAACCCTAGCCCTTACCCTTACCCTAACCCTAACACTAAACCTAAACCTAACCCTAACCCTAAACTTAACCCTAACCCTTACCCTTACCCTAAACCTAACCCTAACCCTAACCCTAAACCTAACCCTAAACCTGACCCTAACCCTTACCCTTACCTTAACCCTAACCCTAACCCTTACCCTTACCCTTACCCTTACGCTCACCCTAACCCTAACCTTAACGCTAACCCTAACCCTAACCCTAACCTTAACCCTAACCCTTATCCTTACCCTAACCCTAACCCTAACACTAACCCTACCCTAAACCTAACCCATACCCTTACCATAACCATAACCTAACCCTAAACCTTACACTTACCCTAACCCTAACCCTAACCCTAAACCTAACCATAACCATAACACTAACCCTTAACCCTAACCGTAACCCTAACCCTAACCCTAACCCTAACCCCAACTCTAACCCTTACCCTAACCCTAACCCTAACCCTATCCTAACCCTACCCTAACCCTAAACCTAACCCTAACCCTAACCCTAACCCTTACCCTTACCCTAACGCTAACCCTAACCCTAACCGTAACCCTAACCCATACCCTTACCTAATCCTAACCCTAACCCTAACCCTTACCCTAAAACTTACCCTGACCCTAACCCTAACCCTAACACTTACACTTTCCCTAAACCTAACCCTAACCATAACCCTTACCCTAAGCCTAACCCTAACCCTAAATGTAAACCTAACTCTTATCCTTACCCTAACCCTAACACTAAACCTAACACTAACCCTAACCCCTAACCCTAACCGTAACCCTAACCCTAACCGTAACCCTCACCCTTACCCTAACCCAAACCCTAACCCCAATCCTTACCCTAAACCTAACCCTTACCCTTTCCCTAACCCTAACCCTAACCTTAACCCTAACCTAAAACCTTACCCTCAACCTAACCATAACCTAACCCTACCCCTAAACTTAACCCTTAACTTAACCCTAACCCTTCAACTTACCCTAACCCTAACCCTAAACCTAACACTAACACTAACCCTAACACCAACCCCTAACCCTAACCCTAACCCTTACCCTTATCCTAACCCTAACCCTAACCCTAACATTTATCCTTACCCTAACACCTACCCTAACCCTAACCCTAACCCTAAACCTTACCCTAACTCTAACCCTAACCCTAACCCTTACACTTACCCTAACCCTAAACCTAACCCTAACCCTAACACTAACCCTAACCCTTATCCTTACCCTTACCCTAACCCTAACCCTAAACCTATACCTAACCCTAACCCTTACCCTTGCCCTCACCTTAACCCTAACCTTAAACCTAACCCTAACCCTAATCCTAGCCCTAACCTTAACTCTAACCCTTATAATTACCCTAACCCTAACCCTAACCCTAACCCTTACCCTTACCCTAGCCCTAACCCTTACCTTAACCCTAACCCTAATCTTAAGCTAACCCTAACCCTAAGCCTTAATCAAACCCTAAACCTAACTCTAACCCTAACCCTAACGGTAACCCTAACGCTTACCCTAACCCTAAACTTAACCCTTACCCTATCCCTACCCCTACCCCTAACCCTAACCCTAACTCTTACCCTCATCCTAAACCTAACACTAAACCTACCTCTAACCCTAACCCTAACCTTAACCCTAAACCTAACCCTAACATTTGCCCTTACCCTAACCATAACCCTAAACCTAACACTAAAGGTAACCCTAACCCTAACCCTAACCCTTACCATTACCCTAACCCTTACCCTAACCCTAACCTTAACCCTAACCCTTACACTTACCGTAACCCTAACCCTACAACTAACCCTAACCCTTACCCGAACCCTAACCCTATCCCTAACCCTAACTCTTATCCTTACCCTAACCGTAACCCTAAACCTAACCCTAACCTTCACCCGAACCCTAAACCTAACTTTTACCCCTACCCTAACAGTAAACTTAATGCTAACCCTAACCCTAACCCTAACACTTACCTTAGCCCGAACCCTCACCCTAAACCTTACTCTAACCCTAACCTTAACCCTAACCCTTACCCTTTCCCTAACCCTAAAAAAAACCCTAACTCTAACCCTTACCCTCACCCTAAACCTAACCCTAAACCTAACCCTAACACTAACCTTAACCATAATCCTAAACTTAACGCAAATCCTAACCCTAACCCTAACCCTAACACTTACCCTTACCTAACCCTAACCCTAAACCTCATCCTAACCCTAACCCTAACCCTTACCCTAACCTTAACCGTATACATAACCCTAACCCTAACCCTTACCCTAACACCTAACCCTTACCCTAACCTTAACCCTAACCCTAACCCTTACCCTAACCCTAACCCTAAACCTAACCCTAACCCTTAACCTTGTCCTTACCCTATACCTAACCTTAAACCTAAACCTAACCTAACCGTAACCCTAACCTTAACACTATCCCTTATCCTTACCCTAACCCTAACCCTAACCCTAACCCTAACCCTAAACCTTACCCTAAAAATAACCCTAACCCTAACACTAACCATAAGCCTAACCTTAACTCTACCCCTTACCCTTACCCTAACCCTAACCCTAACCCTAACCCCTAACCCTAACCTTAACCCTAACCCTTACCCTTATCCTAACCCTAACCCTAACCGTAACACTTACCCTTACTCTAACCCCTACCGTTTCCCTAACCCTAAACCTAACCCTAACACTTACCCTCACTCTAACCCCTACCCTAACCCTAACCCTAAACCTTAGCCTTACCCTAACGCTAAACCTAACACTAACCCTATCCCTAACCCTAACCCTAACCCTAAACCTAACACATACCCTTACCCTAACCCTAACCCTAACCCTAAACCTAACCGTAACCCTAAAAATAACCCTAATCCTAACCCTAACTCTACCCCTTACCCTAACCCTAACCCTAATCCTAACCCTTACCCTTACCCTAAATCTAAACCTAACCTTAAAACCCAACTCTAAAACTGAGCCTACCCCTAACCCTAACTCTTACCCTTAATCTTACCCTAACCCTAACCCTAAACTTAACCCTAACCTTAATCCTAACCATTACCCTAACCCTAACCCTAATCCTAACCCTAGCCCTTACCCTTACCCTAACTCTAACCCTAAACCTAAACCTAACCCTAACCCTAAACTTAACCCTAACACTTACCCTTACCCGAAACCTAACCCTAACCCTAACCCTAAACCTAACCCTAAACCTGACCCTAACCCTTACCCTTACCTTAACCCTAAACCTAACCCTAACCCTTACCCTTACCCTTACGCTCACCCTAACCCTAACCTTAATGCTAACCATAACCCTAACCCTAACCTTAACCCTAACCCTTATCCTTACCCTAACCCTAACCCTAACACTAACCCTACCCTAAACCTAACCCTTACCCTTACCATAACCATAACCTAACCCTAAACCTTACACTTACCCTAACCCTAACCCTAACCCTAAACCTAACCTTAACCGTAACCCTTAACCTTACCCTAACTCTAACCCTAAACCTAACCCAAACCCTAACACTTACCCTAACCCTAACCTTAACCCCAACTCTACCCCTTACCCTAACCCTAACCCTAACCCTATCCTAACCCTACCCTAACCCTAAACCTAACCCTAACCCTAACCCTAACCCTTACCCTTACCCTAACGCTAACCCTAACCCTAACCGTAACCCTAACCCATCCCCTTACCTAATCCTAACCCTAACCCTAACCCTTACCCTAAAACTTACCCTGACCCTAACCCTAACCCTAACACTTACACTTTCCCTAACCCTAACCCTAACCATAACCCTTACCCTAAGCCTAACCCTAACCCTAACTTTAAACCTAACTCTTATCCTTACCCTAACCCTAACACTAAACCTAACACTAACCCTAACCCCTAACTCTAACGGTAACCCTAACCTAACCGTAACCCTCACCCTTACCCTAACCGAAACCCTAACCCCAATCCTTACCCTAAACCTAACCCTTACCCTTTCCCTAACCCTAACCCTAACCTTAACCCTAACCTAAAACCTTACCCTCAACCTAACCATCACCTAACCCTACCCCTAAACTTAACCCTTAATCTAAACCTAATCCTTCAACTTACCCTAACCCTAACCCTAAAGCTAACACTAACCCTAACCCTAACCCTAACCCTAACCCTTACCCTAAACCTATCCCTAACCCTAACCCTAACCCCAACCCCTAACCCTAACCCTAACCCTTACCCTTATCCTAACCCTAACCCTAACCCTAACACTTATCCTTACCCTAACACTTACCCTAACCCTAACCCTAACCCTAACCCTTACCCTAACTCTAACCCTAACCCTAACCCTTACACTTACCCTAACCCTAAACCTAACCCTAACCCTAACTCTAACCCTAACCCTTACCCTTACACTTACCCTAACCCAAACCCTAAACCTAACCTTAAACATTACACTTACCCTATATCTAACCCTAACCCTTACCCTAAACCTAACCCTAATCCTAACCCTAACCCTTACCCTAATCTTAAACCTAACTCTAACCCTAACCCTAACCCTTACCCTTACCCTAACGCTAACCCTAAAACTAAGCCTAACCCTAACCCTAACCCTAACACTAACACATGCCCTTACCATAACCCTAACCCTAACCCTAACTGTAACCCTAAAAATAACCCTAATCCTAAACCTAACCCCAACACTTACCCTAACCCTAAACCTAATCCTAAGCCTTACCCTTACCCTAACCCTAAACCTAACCTTAAAACCCAACCCTAAGACTAAACCTAACCTTAACCCTTACCCTAACCCTAACACTAAACCTTACACTAACCCTAACCTCAAACTTAACCCTAACCCTAACCCTTACCCTTACCCTAAACCTAACCCTAAACCTAACCCTACCCCTAAACCTAACCCTAACCCTTACTCTTACCCTAACCATAACCCTAACCCTAACACTTACCCTTAACCTAAACCGAACCCTAACACTAACTCTTACCCTAACCCCAAACCTAACACTAACCCTTACCCTAACTCTAACCATAACACTGACCCTAAGCCTTACCTTAAACCTAACACTAACGCCTAACCCTAACACTTACCCTAACCCTAACCCTAACCCTAACCTCTAATCCTAACCCTAACCCTAACCCTAACCCTTACCCTTATCCTAACCCAACCCTAAACCTAACACTTACCCTTACCCTAAACCCTACCCTAACCCTAACCCTAACCCTAACTCTTAACGTTACTCTAACCCTAAACCTAAACCTAACAATAATCCTTACCCTTACCCTTACCCTAACCCTAACCTTAACCCTAACCCAAAACCTTACACTTACCCTAACCCTAAGCCTAACCCTAAACCTTACCCTAACCCTAACCTTAACCACAACACTAAATCTAACCCTAACCCTAACCCTAACCCTTACCCTTACCCTAACCGTAACACTAACCTAACCCTTGCACTTACCCTAATCCTAATCCTAACCTTAACTCTAACCGTAACCCTAAACCTAACCCTTACCCTTACCCTAACCCTAACACTAACATTAATGCTAACCCTAACCCTAACTCTAACCCTTACCCTAACACTAACACTAACCCTAATCCTTACACTAACCCTAACCCTAACCCTAACCCTTACCCTTTCCCTAACCCTAACCCTAACTGTAAAACTCAACCTTACCCTTAACCTATCCCTAACCCTAAACCTAATCCTAACCCTTACCCTAACCCTAACCCTTACCCTAACCCTAAAGTTAACCGCAACACTAAACCTAACCCTAACCCTAACCCTAACCCTAACCCTTACCCTTATTCTAACCCAAACCCTAAACCTAACCCTGAACCTAACCCTAACACATACCCTTACCCTAACCCTAACTCTAACCCTAACCCTAACGTTAAACCCAACACTAAACCTAACCCTAACCCTGACCCTAACCCTAAACCTAAACCTAACCCTTACCCTTACCCCAACCGTAACCCTAAACCTAACCATTACCGTAACCCTAACCCTAACCCTTACCCTTACTCTAACCCCAATCCTAACCTTAAACCCTACCCTTACCCTAACCCTAACCCTAACCCTAAACCTAAACTAACCCTAACCTTAACCCTAACCCTAACCCTTTCCCTAAACCTAACCCTAACCCTAAACCTAACAAGAATCCTAACCCTAACCCTTACCCTAACCCTAACCCTAACCCTGACCCTAGCCCTAACCCTTACCCTAACAATAACCCTAACACTAACCTTTATCCTAACACTATGCCTAAACCTGACCCTACCCCTAATCCTTACCCTAACCCTAACCCTAACACTAACCCTTATCCTAACACTATACCTAACCCTAACCCTAACCCTAACCCTTAAACTTACCCTAACACTAACCCTAACAACTAACCCCAACCCATACCCTAACCCTATCCCTAACGCTAACCCTAAACCTTACCCTAACCCTAACCCTAACCCTAACCCTAATCCTAACCCTTACCCTAACCCTAACACTAACCCTAACCCTAACCCTTACCCTTACCCTAACGTTAACCCTAACCCTAACCCTAACCCTAGCCCTAAACCTAACCTTAACCCTAACCCTTATCCTTTCCCTAAACCTAACCCTAACCCTAAACCTAACCCTAAACCTAAACCTAACCTTAACCCTAACCATTATCCTTTCCTTAACCCTAACCCTAACCCTAACCCTAAACTAAGCATAAACCTAAACCTAACCCTTACCCTTACCCTAACCCTAACCCTAAACCTAACCCTAACCCTTACCCTTATCGTAACCCTAACCCTAACCCTAAGCCTAACCTTAACACAAACCCTTACCCTTACCCTAACCCAAACCCTAACCCTACCCTAAACATAACCCTAAACCTAACCCTGACCCTTAACCTAACCCTAACCCTAACACTAACCTAACCCTTACACTTACCCTAATCCTAACCCTAACCTTAACCCTAAACCTAACCCTAATCCTAACCCTAACCCTTACCCTTACCCTAACACTAACACTAACCTTAATGCTAACCCTAACCCTAACTCTAACCCTTATACTAACACTAACACTAACCCTAATCCGTACCCTAACCCTAACCCTATCCCTAACCCTTACCCTTTCCCTAACCCTAACCCTAAATGTAACACTAAACCTTATCCTTAACCTATCCCTAAACCTAACCGTAACACATAACCTTACCCTAGCCCTAACGTTAACCCCAACACTAACCCTAACCCTAACCCTAACCCTACCCCTTACCCTAAACCTAAACCTTACCCTAACCCAAACCTTAAACCTAACCCTATACCTAACCGTAACACATACCTTTACCCTGGCCCTAACGTTAACCCCAACACTAAACCTAAACATAACCCTAACCCTAACCCTTACCCTTACACTAAACCAAACACTAAACCTTACGCTAACCCTAACCCTCATCCTAACACTTACCCTTAACCTAACCCTTACCCTAACACTAACCCTTAACATAACTCTAACCCTACCACTAACCCTAACCCTTACCCTAAGGCTAACCCTATCGCCTAACACTTACCCTAACCCTAACCCTAACCCTTACCCTTACACTAACCCTAACCGTAATCCTTACCCTTAACCTTACCCTAACCCTAATGCTAACCCTTACCCTAACCCTAACAATAACCCTAAACCTAATCCTAACCCTTACCCTAACCCTAACCCTAACCTAAACCTAACAATAATCCTAAACCTAACCCTTACCCTAATCCTAACCCTGACCCTAACCCTAACCCTTACACTAACCCTAACCCTACCCCTAATCCTAACACTTATCCTAACACTATCCATAACCATAACCCTAACCCTTAACCTTACCCTAACACTAACCCTAAACCCTAACCCTAACCCTAACACTTACCCTAACCCTAACACTAACCCGAACCTTAACCCTAAACCTTACCCTAATATTAACCCTAACCCTAACCCTAACCCTAGCCCTAAACCTAATCTTAACCCTAACCCTTATCCTTTGCCTAACCCTAACCCTAACCCTAAACCTAACCTTAACCCTAACCCTTATCCTTTCCCTAACCCCAACCCTAACCCTAACCGTAAACCTAAGCTTAACCCTATACCTAACCCTTACCCTTACCCTAACCCTAACCCTAACCCTTACCCTTATCGTAACCCTAACCCTAACCCTAACCCTAACCTTAACACTAAACCTTACCCTTACCCTAAAACTAACCCTAACCCTAACCCTAATCATAACCCTAAACCTAACCCTAACCCTTACCCTAACCCTAACCCTAACCCTAACCCCAATCCTTAACCTAAACCTAACCCTTACCCTTTCCCTAACCCTAACCATAACCCTAACCCTTACCCTTACCATAACCCTAACCCTAACCCTAACCCTAACCCTAACTTTAACCCTAACGCTATCCCTAAACCTTAACCTTACCCTAACCCTAACCCTAAACCAAACACTTACACTTACCCTAACCCTAAACCTAACCCTAACCCTAACTCTAACCCTAACCCTTACACTTACCCTAACCCTAAACCTAACCGGAACCCTAACCCTATCCCTAACCCTAACTCTTATCCTTACCCTGACCCTAAGCCTAAACCTAACACTAACCCTAACCCTTAACCCTAACCGTAACCCTAACCCTAACCTTAACGCTAACCCTAACCCCAACCCTACCCCTTCCCTAACCCCAACCCAAACCCTAATCCTTACCCTAATACTAACCATAACCCTAACCCTTAACCTTTCCCTAACCCTAACCCTAAACCTAACCATAATCCTAACCCTAACCCAAACGCCTAACCCTAACCCTAACCCTAACCCTAATATTTACCCTCACCCAAACCCTAACCCTAACCCTAATCCTAACACTTACCCTACCCTTAACCGTAACCCTAACCCATACTCTTACCCTAATCCTAACCCTAAACCTTACCCTAACACTTTCCCTAACTCTAACCCTAACCCTAACCCTTACCCTAACCCTAACCCTAACCCTAACCGTAAACCTAACCCTTATCCTTACCCTAAACCTAACACTAAACCTAACACTAACCCTAACCCCTAACCCTACCCGTAACCCTAACCCTATCCGTAAACCTTAAACTTACCCTAACACTAACCCTAAACCAAACCCTAACCCTAACACTTACCCTTACTCTAACAATAACCCTAAACCTAAACCTACCCCTAACCTTAACCCTGACACCAAACCCTAACCCTAACCCTAACCCTTACCCTAATCCTTACCCTTACCCTAACGCTAACCTAACACTACGCCTAACCATAAGCCTAACGCTAACCCTAACACATACTCTTACCCTAAGCCAAAAGAAAACCCTAAACTTTACCCTAACCCTAACCCTAAACCTAACCCTTCCCCTAACCCTAAACCTAGCCCATAACCCTCACCCTTACCCTAACCCTAACCCTAACCCTAACCCTTAACCTAACCATAAATCTAACCCTAACCCTTACCTTAAACCTTAACCTAACCCTAAACCTTCCCCTTCCCCTAACCCTAACCCTAAACCTAACACTAGCCCTAACCCTAACCCTAACCCATAACCCGAACTCTAAACCTTACCCTTACCCTAACCCTAACCCTAACCCTAACACTTATCCTTACCCTAACACCTACCCTAACCCTAACCCTAACTCTAACACTTACCCTAACTCTAACTTTAACCCTAACCCTTACACTTACCCTAACCCTAAACCTAACCCTAACCCTAAATCTAACCCTAAGCCTTACCCTTACCCTAACCCAAACCCTAAACCTAACCCTATACCTTACACTTACCCTATATCTAACCCTAAACCTTACTCTAAACCTAACCCTAATCCTAACCCTAACCCTTACCCTAAACTTAACCCTAACCCTAACCCTAACCCTTACCCTTACCCTAATGCTAACCCTAACACTAAGCCTAACCCTAACCCTAAACCTAACGCATACCCTTACCCTAACCCTAACTCTAACCCTAACAGTAACCCTAAAAATAACCCTAATCCTAACCCTAGCCCTAACACTTACCCTTGATCTTACCCTAACCTTAACCCTAAACCTAACCCTAACCTTAACCCTAACCATTACCCTAACCCTAACCATAATCCTAACCCTAGTCCTTACCCTTACCCTAACACTAACCCTAAACCTAAAACTAACCCTAACCCTAAACTTAACCCTAACCCTTACCCTTACCCTAAACCTAACCCTAACCCTAACCCTAAACCTAACCCTAACCCTAATTCTAACCCTTACCCTTACCATAACCATAACAATAAACCTAACCCTAACCCTTACCCTTACGCTCACCCTAAACCTAACCTTAACCCTAACCCTAACCCTAACCCTAACCCTAACCTTAACCCTAACCCTTATCCTTACCATAACCCTAACCCTGAACCTAACCTGAACCCTAAACCTAACCCTTACCCTTACCATAACCATAAACCTAACCCTAAACCTTACACTTACCCTTACCATAACCCTAAACCTAACCCTAAACCTTACACTTACCTTAACCCTAACACTAACCCTAAACCTAACCTTAACCGTAACTCTTACCCTTACCCTAACTCTAACCCTAAGCCTAACTCTAACCCTAACACTTACCCTAACCCTAACCTTAAACATAACACTAACCCTTACCCTAACCCTAACCCTAACCCTAACCCTAAACCTAAACCTAACCCTAAACTTAAACCTAACCCTAACCCTTACTCCAACCCTAACCCTAAACTTAAACCTAACAATAACCCTAACCCTAACCCTTACCCTAACCCTAACCCTACCCCTAACCCTACCTCTAACGCTTACCCTAACCCTAACCCTAACCCTAACCCTTATCCTAACACTATCCCTAACACTAACCCTAACTCTAACCTTAACGTTACCCTAACACTAACCCTAACCCCTAACCCTAACCCATACCCTAACCGTATCGCTAACCCTAACCCTAACCCTTCCCCTAACCATAACCCTAACCCTAACCCTTACCCTAACCCTAACACTAACCCGAAACCTAACCCTAACCCTTACCCTAAACTTAACCCTAACCCTATCCCTAAACCTAACCCTAAACCTAACCTTAACACATACCCTTACCCTAACCCTAACCCTAACTGTAACCGTAACCCTAAACTAACCCTAAACCTTACCCTAACAATAGCCCTAACCCTTACACTAACCCTAACCTTAACACCAACACTAAACCTAACCCTAAACATAACTCTTAACCTTACCCTCCCCCTAACCCTAACCCTAAAAGTAACACCAACCCTAAACCGAACCCTCACCCTGACCCCTACCCTAACACTTACCCTAACCCTAACCCTAATCCTAACACTTACACTTATGCTAACCCTAACCCTAAACCTAACCCTTACCCTAACCCTAACCCTAACCCTAACCCTAACCCTAACACTAACCCTAACCCTAACTCTTACCCTAACCCTAACCCTTACCCTAACCCTAACCCTAACCCTAATCCTTACCCTTACCCTAACCTAAACCTAAATCTAACCCTAACCCTAACCCTAACCCTTCCCCTTACCCTAACCCTAATCCTAACCCTAATCGTTACCCTTACCCTTACCCTAACCCTAACCCTAACCCTAAACCTAACCCTAACCCTAAACCAAACCATAAACTTTACCCTAAACCTTATCCTTAACCTAACCCAAAACATAACCCTAACCCTAATCCTAACTCTAACCCTAACCCTAACCCTAAACCTTACCCTTACCCTAAACCTAATGCAAACCCTTACCGTAAACGTAAACCTAAACCTAAACCTTACCCTTACTCTTACTTTAACCCTAACCCTAACCCTAATCCTTACCCTAACACACAGCCTTACCCTAAACCTAACCCTAAGCCTAACCTTAACTCTAACCCTTATCCTTACCCTGACCCTAACCCTAACCCCAACCCTAAACCTAACCCTAACCATAAACTTAACCCTTACCCTTACCCTAACCCTAACCCTAAACCTAACACT
>JANJXV010000302.1:20000-37500 GCA_024803745.1 Megascapheus bottae
CTAATCCTCACCCTAAGCCTAAGCCATACCCTTACCCTAAACCCTACCCTAACCCTAAGCCTAACCCTAACCCTTACCCTAACCCTAAACCTAACCCTTAGCCTTACCCTAAACCTAATCCTAACCCTAAACCTAACCCTAACCCTTACCCTTGCCCTCACCTTAACCCTAACCTTAAACCTAACCCTAACCCTAATCCTAACCCTAAACTTAACTCTAACCCTTATAATTACCCTAATCGTAACCCTAACCCTAACCCTTACCCTAACCCTAGCCCTAACCCTTACTTTAACCCTAACCCTAACCTTAAGCTAACCCTAACCCTAAGCCTTAATCAAACCCTAAACCTAACTCAAACCCTAACCCTAACGGTAACCCTAACGCTTACCCTAACCCAAAACTTAACCCTTACCCTAACCCTACCCCAACCCCTAACCCTAACCCTAACCCTTACCCTTACCCTAACTCTAACCCTAAACCTACCCCTAACCCTAACCCTAACCCTAACCTTAACCCTAAACCTAACCCCAACCCTTGCCCTTACCCTAACCCTAACAGTAAACCTAACACTAAAGGTAACCCTAACCCTAACCCTAACCCTTACCGTTACCCTAACCCTTACCCTAAACCTAACCCTAACCCTTACCCTTACAGTAACCCTAACCCTAAACCTAACCCTAACCCTTACCCGAACCCTATCCCTATCCCTAACCCTAACTCTTATCCTTACCCTAACCCTAACCCTAACCCTAACCCTAACGCTAACACCTAACCCTAACCGTCACCCTAACCCTAAACCTAACCCTTACACCTACAATAACCCAACCTTAATCCTACCCTTAACCCTAACCCTAACACTTACCTTAGCCCGAACCCTCACCCTAAACCTTACTCTAACCCTAACCCTAACCCTAACCCTTACCCTTTCCCTAACCCTAAACCTAACCCTAACTCTAACCCTTACCCTCACCCTAAACCTAACCCTAAACCTAACCCTAACCTTAAACATAACCCTAAACTTAACCCAAACCCTAACCCTAACCCTAACACTTACCCTTACCTAACCCTAACCCTAACCCTTACCATAACCCTAACAATAAACCTAACCCTAACCTTTACCCTTACCCTCACCCTAACCCTAACACTTACCCTTACCCTATCCCTTACCCTTACCCTAACCCTAACTCTAAGCCTAACCCTAACCCTAACACTTACCGTAACACTAAGCCTAACCCTAACCCTTACCCTTACCCTAACCCTAACCCTAACCTTAACCATAACCCTAACCCTAACCCTAACCCTTACACTAAACCTAACCCTAAACCTAACCGGAACCCTAACCCTATCCCTAACCCTAACTCTTATCCTTACCCTAACACTAACCCTAAACCTAACACTAACCCTAAACCCTAACACTAAACCTAACCGTAAACCTAACCCTAACCCTAACCCTAAACCTAACCCTTACCCTAACCCTAACCTTAAGCCTTACCGTAACCCTAACCCTAACGCTAACCCTAACCTTAACCCTAACCCTAAGCCTTACCCTTAACCTAACCCTTACCCTAACCCTAAACCTAACCCTAACCCTAACCCCTAAACCTAACCCTTACCCTTACACTTATCCTAACATTAACCCTTACCCTAACACTTATCCTTACCCTAACACCTACCCTAACCCTAACTCTAACCCTTTCCCTAACTCTAACCCTAACTCTAACCCTTACACTTAGCCTAACTGTAAACCAAACCTTAACCCTAACTCTAACCCTAACCCTTACCATTACCCTTACCCTATAACAAAACCTAACCCTAACCCTAAACCGTACACTTACCCAAAACCTAACCCTAACCCTTACCCTAAACCTAAACCTAACCCTAAACCTAACCCTACCCCTAAACCTAAACCTAACCCTAACTCTGACCCTTACCCTTACCATAACCCTAACAAGAAACCTAACACTAAACCTTACCCTTACCCTCACCCTAACCCTAAATTTAACCCTAAACCTAACCCTAACCCTAACCTTAACCCTAAACATTATCCTTACCCTAACCCTAACCCTAAACCTAACCCTAACCCTAAACCTAACCCTTACTCTTACCATAACCTTAAACCTAACCCTAACACTTACGCTTACCCTAACCATAACCCTAAACCTAAACTTAACCTTAACCCTATCACTTACCCTTACCCTAACCTTAACTCTAAAAATAACCCTAACCCTAACACTTACATTAAACCTAACCCTAACCCTGACCCTTACCCTTACCCTAACCCTAACCCTAACCTTAACCATAACCCTAACCTTAACCCTTAACCTAAACCTAACACTTCCCCTTATCCGAACCCTAACCCTAAATCTAACCCTAAACCTAACCCTAGCCCTAACACTTACCCTAACCCTAACCCTAATGCTAACCCTAACCCCTAACCCTAACCCTAACCTTTACATTTATCCTAACCCTAACCCTAACACTTATACTTACCCTAACACCTACCCTAACCCGAACCCTAAACCTAACCCTTACCCTAACTCTAACCCTCACCCTAACCCTTACACTTATCCTAACCCTAAACCTAACCCTAACCCTAACATTAACCCTTACTTTTACTCTAACCCTTACCCTAACCCTAACCCTAACCCTTACCCTTAGCCTAACCCTAAACCTAACACTAACCCTAACCCTAACCCTAACCCTAACCCTTACCCTTACCCTAACCCCTACCCTAACACTAACCCTTACCCTAAACCTAATCCTAACCCTAACCCTTACCTTTACCCTAACCCTAAACCTAACCCTAACTCTAACCCATACTCTTAACCTAAACCTAACCCTAACCCTAAACATAAACGTTTCCCTTACCCTAACCCTAACCCTTACCCTTACTCTAACCCTAACCAAACCTAAATCTAACCCTAACCCAAACCCTTACCCTTACCCTAACGCTAACCCTAACACTAAACCTAAACCTAACCCTAACCTTAAAACCCAACCCTAAACATAACCCTAACCCTAACCCTAAACCTAACCCTAACCCTAAACTTAACCCTAACCCTTATCCTTACCCTAACCCTCACCCTAAGCCAAACCCTAACCCTAACCCTAACTCTAACCCTTACCCTTACCATAAACTTCACAAAAAAACTAAACATAACCCTTACTTACCCTTACCCTTATCCTTACCCTAACCTTAACCTTAAACCTAACCCAAGCCCTAACCTTAACCCTAAACTTATCCTTATCCTCAACCTAACCCTAATCTTTACCCTAAACCTAACCATGAACCAAACTTTAACCCTAACACTTACCCTTACCCTATACCTAACCCTAAACCTAAACCTAACCCTAACCCAAACCCTAACCCTTACCCTAACCCTAACCCTAAACATAACCCTAACTTTTACCCTTACCCTCACCCTAAACCTAACCTTAAACATAACCCTAACCCTAACCACAACCCTAACCTTAACCCTACCCCTAACCTTACCCTTACCATAACCCTAACCCTAACCCTAAACTTAACCCTAACCCTAAACTTAACCCTTACCCTTACACTAAACCTAACCCTAAACCTAACCCTAACCCTTACCCTTACCCTAACATAACCCTAACCTTAACCCTAAACCTTACTCTTCCCCTAACCCTAACCCTAACCCTAACCCTAAACCTAACCCTAAACCTAACCCTAACACATACCCTTACGCTAACCCTAACCCTAACCCGAACCCTTACCCTTACAATAACCCTAACCCTAACCCTAACCCTAACCCTAACCCTTACACTAACCCTAACCTTAACCCCAACATTAAACCTAACCCTAACCGTAACCGTTAACCTTACCCTCCCCCTAACCCTAACCGTAAACGTAACACCAACCCTAAACCTAACCCTCACCCTAACCCCTACCCTAACACTTACCCTAACCCTAACCCTAATCCTAACACTTACACTTACGCTAACCCTAACCCTAAACCTAACCCTTACCCTAAACCTAACCCTAACCCTAACCCTAACACTAACCCTAACCCTAACCATAACCCTTACCCTAACCCTAACCCTAACCCTTACCCTTACCCTAAACCTAACCCTAACCAAAAACTATACCCTAAAACTTATCCTTAACCTAACTCAAAACCTAACCCTAACTCTAATCCTAACTCTAACCCTTACCCTTACCCTTACCCTAACACTAACCCTAACCCTAACCCTAACCCTAAACCTTACCCTTACCCTAAACCTAACGCAAATCCTTACCGAAAAACTTAACCTAAACCTAACCCTTACCCTTACTCTTACTTTAACCCTAACCCTAACCCTAATCCTTACCCTTATGCTAACGCTAACCCTTACCCTAACCCTAACCCTAACACACACCCTTACCCTAAACCTAACCCTAAGCCTAACCTTAACTCTAACCCTTATCCTTACCCTGACCCTAACCCTAACCCTAACCCTAAACCTAATCCTAACCATAAACTTAACCCTTACCCTTACCCTAACCCTAACCCTTACCCTTACCCTAACTCTAAACCTAACCCTAACTTTAACCCTAACACTTACAATTACCCTAACCCTAACCCTAACCCTAAACCTAACCCTTACCCTAACATTAACCCTTACCTTTACTCTAACCCTAACCCTAAAACTTACCCTTAGCCTAACCCTAAACCTAACACTAACCCTAACCCTTACCCTTACCCTAAACCCTACCCTAACCCTAACCCTAACCCTTACCCTAAACCTAATCCTAACCCTAACCCTTACCTTTACCCTAACCCTAAACCTAACCCTAACCCTAACCCATACTCTTAACCTAAACCTAACCCTAACCCTAACCATAAAACTTACCCTTACCCTAACCCTAACCCTTACCCTTACTCTAACCCTAACCAAACCTAAATCTAACCCTAACCCTAACCCTTAACCTTACCCTAACGCTAATCCTAACACTAAACCTAACCCTAACCCTAACCTTAAAACCCAACCCTAAACCTAACCCTAACCCTAACCATAACCCTAAACCTAACCCTAACCCTAAACTTAACCCTAACCCTTATCCTTACCCTAACCCTCACCCTAAGCCAAACCCTAAACCTAACCCTAACCCTAACTCTAAACCTTACCTTTACCATAACCATGACAAAAAACCTAAACATAACCCTTACCCTTACCCTCATCCTTACCCTAACCTTAACCTTAAACCTAACCCAAACCCTAACCTTAACCCTAACCCTTATCCTTACCCTAATCCTAACCCTAAACCTAACCCTAACCCTAAACCAAATCCTTACATTTACCATAACCCTAAACCTAACCGTAACCCTTACACTTACCCTAACCCTAACCCAAACCCTAACCCTAAACCTAACCGTAACCCTAACCCTAACCCTTACCCTAACCCTAACCCTAACACTTACCCTAACCCAAACCCTAACCCTAACCCTAACCCTTACCCTTACCCTAACCCTAACCCTAAATCTAACCCTAACCCTAACCCTAACCCTTACCCTAACCATAAGCCTAAACCTAACCGTAACCCTAACCCTAAACCTAAACCTTACCCTAACTCTAACCCCAATCGTAACCGTAAACCTTACCCTTACCCTAACCCTAACCCTAAACCTAACCCTAAACCTAACCCTAACTTTAACCCTAACCCTAACCCTAACCGTAACCGTAACCCTAACCTTAAACCTAACAATAATCCTAACCCTAACGCTTACCCTAATCCTAACCCTAACCCTAACCCTACCCCTAACCCTTACCCTAACCCTAACCATACCCCTAACCCTAACACTTATCCTAACACTATCCATAACCCTAACCCTAACCCTTAACCTTACCCTAACACTAACCCTAAACCCTAACCCTTACCCTAACCCTAACACTAACCCGAACCCTAACCCTAAACCTTACCCTAATATTAACCCTAACCCTAACCCTAACCCTAGCCCTAAACCTAATCTTAACCCTAACCCTTATCCTTTGCCTAACCCTAACCATAACCCTAACCCTAAACCTAACCTTAACCCTAACCCTTATCCTTTCCCTAACCCCAACCCTAACCCTAACCGTAAACCTAAGCTTAACCCTATACCTAACCCTTACCCTTACCCTAACCCTAACCCTAAACCTAAACCTAACCCTAACTCTTACCCTTATCGTAACCCTAACCCTAACCCTAACCCTAACCTTAACACTAAACATTACCCTTACCCTAACCCTAACCCTAACCCTAACCCTAATCATAACCCTAAACCTAACCCTAACCCTTACCCTAACCCTAACCCCAATCCTTACCCTAAACCTAACCCTTACCCTTTCCCTAACCCTAACCATAACCCTAACCCTTACCCTTACCATAACCCTAACCCTAACCCTAACCCTAACCCTAACTTTAACCCTAACGCTATCCCTAAACCTTAACCTTACCCTAACCCTAACCCTAAACCAAACACTTACACTTACCCTAACCCTAAACCTAACCCTAACCCTAACTCTAACCCTAACCCTTACACTTACCCTAACCCTAAACCTAACCGGAACCCTAACCCTATCCCTAACCCTAACTCTTATCCTTACCCTGACCCTAAGCCTAAACCTAACACTAACCCTAACCCTTAACCCTAACCGTAACCCTAACCCTAACCCTAACGCTAACCCTAACCCCAACCCTACCCCTTACCTAACCTCAACCCTAACCCTAATCCTTACCCTAATACTAACCATAACCCTAACCCTTAACCTTTCCCTAACCCTAACCCTAAACCTAACCATAATCCTAACCCTAACCCAAACGCCTAACCCTAACCCTAACCCTAATATTTACCCTCACCCAAACCCTAACCCTAACCCTAATCCTAACACTTACCCTACCCTTAACCGTAACCCTAACCCATACTCTTACCCTAATCCTAACCCTAAACCTTACCCTAACACTTTCCCTAACTCTAACCCTAACCCTAACCCTTACCCTAACCCTAACCCTAACCCTAACCGTAAACCTAACCCTTATCCTTACCCTAAACCTAACACTAAACCTAACACTAACCCTAACCCCTAACCCTACCCGTAACCCTAACCCTATCCGTAAACCTTAAACTTACCCTAACACTAACCCTAAACCAAACCCTAACCCTAACACTTACCCTTACTCTAACAATAACCCTAAACCTAAACCTACCCCTAACCTTAACCCTGACACCAAACCCTAACCCTAACCCTAACCCTTACCCTAATCCTTACCCTTACCCTAACGCTAACCTAACACTAAGCCTAACCATAAGCTTAACGCTAACCCTAACACATACCCTTACCCTAAGCCTAAAGAAAACCCTAAACTTTACCCTAACCCTAACCCTAAACCTAACCCTTCCCCTAACCCTAAACCTAGCCCATAACCCTAACCCTTACCCTAACCCTAACCCTAACCCTAACCCTTAACCTAACCATAAATCTAACCCTAACCCTTACCTTAAACCTTAACCTAACCCTAAACCTTCCCCTTCCCCTAACCCTAACCCTAAACCTAACACTAACCCTAACCCTAACCCTAACCCATAACCCGAACTCTAAACCTTACCCTTACCCTAACCCTAACCCTAACCCTAACACTTATCCTTACCCTAACACCTACCCTAACCCTAACCCTAACTCTAACACTTACCCTAACTCTAACTTTAACCCTAACCCTTACACTTACCCTAACCCTAAACCTAACCCTAACCCTAAATCTAACCCTAAGCCTTACCCTTACCCTTACCCTAACCCAAACCCTAAACCTAACCCTATACCTTACACTTACCCTATATCTAACCCTAAACCTTACTCTAAACCTAACCCTAATCCTAACCCTAACCCTTACCCTAAACTTAACCCTAACCCTAACCCTAACCCTTACCCTTACCCTAATGTTAACCCTAACACTAAGCCTAACCCTAACCCTAAACCTAACGCATACCCTTACCCTAACCCTAACTCTAACCCTAACAGTAACCATAAAAATAACCCTAATCCTAACCCTAGCCCTAACACTTACCCTTGATCTTACCCTAACCCTAACCCTAAACCTAACCCTAACCTTAACCCTAACCATTACCCTAACCCTAACCATAATCCTAACCCTAGTCCTTACCCTTACCCTAACACTAACCCTAAACCTAAAACTAACCCTAACCCTAAACTTAACCCTAACCCTTACCCTTACCCTAAACCTAACCCTAACCCTAACCCTAAACCTAACCCTAACCCTAATTCTAACCCTTACCCTTACCATAACCCTAACAATAAACCTAACCCTAACCCTTACCCTTACGCTCACCCTAAACCTAACCTTAAACCTAACCCTAACCCTAACCCTAACCTTAACCCTAACCCTTATCCTTACCCTAACCCTAACCCTGAACCTAACCCGAACCCTAAACCTAGCCCTTACCCTTACCATAACCATAAACCTAACCCTAAACCTTACACTTACCCTTACCATAACCCTAAACCTAACCCTAAACCTTACACTTACCTTAACCCTAACACTAACCCTAAACCTAACCTTAACCGTAACCCTTACCTTTACCCTAACTCTAACCCTAAGCCTAACTCTAACCCTAACACTTACCCTAACCCTAACCTTAAACATAACACTAACCCTTACACTTACCCTAACCCTAATTCTAACCGTAAAACTAAACCTAACCCTAAACTTAAACCTAACCCTAACCCTTACTCTAAACCTAACCCTAATCCTAACCCTAACCCTTACCCTAACTTAACCCTAACCCTAATCCTAACTCTAACCCTTACCCTTACCCTAACCCTAACCCTAACCCTAAACCTAAACCTAACCCTAAACTTAACCCTGACCCTTACCCTAACCCAAACCCTATCCCTAACCCTAAACCTTACACTTACCCTAAATCTAACCCTAAACCTTACTCTAAACCTAACCCTAATCCTAACCCTAACCCTTACCCTAAACTTAACCCTAACCCTAACCCTAACCCTTACCCTTACCCTAACCCTAACCCTAACACTTATCCTTACCCTAACACCTACCCTAACCCTAACCCTAACTCTAACACTTACCCTAACTCTAACTTTAACCCTAACCCTTACACTTACCCTAACCCTAAACCTAACCCTAACCCTAAATCTAACCCTAAGCCTTACCCTTACCCTTACCCTAACCCAAACCCTAAACCTAACCCTATACCTTACACTTACCCTATATCTAACCCTAAACCTTACTCTAAACCTAACCCTAATCCTAACCCTAACCCTTACCCTAAACTTAACCCTAACCCTAACCCTAACCCTTACCCTTACCCTAATGTTAACCCTAACACTAAGCCTAACCCTAACCCTAAACCTAACGCATACCCTTACCCTAACCCTAACTCTAACCCTAACAGTAACCATAAAAATAACCCTAATCCTAACCCTAGCCCTAACACTTACCCTTGATCTTACCCTAACCCTAACCCTAAACCTAACCCTAACCTTAACCCTAACCATTACCCTAACCCTAACCATAATCCTAACCCTAGTCCTTACCCTTACCCTAACACTAACCCTAAACCTAAAACTAACCCTAACCCTAAACTTAACCCTAACCCTTACCCTTACCCTAAACCTAACCCTAACCCTAACCCTAAACCTAACCCTAACCCTAATTCTAACCCTTACCCTTACCATAACCCTAACAATAAACCTAACCCTAACCCTTACCCTTACGCTCACCCTAAACCTAACCTTAAACCTAACCCTAACCCTAACCCTAACCTTAACCCTAACCCTTATCCTTACCCTAACCCTAACCCTGAACCTAACCCGAACCCTAAACCTAGCCCTTACCCTTACCATAACCATAAACCTAACCCTAAACCTTACACTTACCCTTACCATAACCCTAAACCTAACCCTAAACCTTACACTTACCTTAACCCTAACACTAACCCTAAACCTAACCTTAACCGTAACCCTTACCTTTACCCTAACTCTAACCCTAAGCCTAACTCTAACCCTAACACTTACCCTAACCCTAACCTTAAACATAACACTAACCCTTACACTTACCCTAACCCTAATTCTAACCGTAAAACTAAACCTAACCCTAAACTTAAACCTAACCCTAACCCTTACTCTAAACCTAACCCTAATCCTAACCCTAACCCTTACCCTAACTTAACCCTAACCCTAATCCTAACTCTAACCCTTACCCTTACCCTAACCCTAACCCTAACCCTAAACCTAAACCTAACCCTAAACTTAACCCTGACCCTTACCCTAACCCAAACCCTATCCCTAACCCTAAACCTTACACTTACCCTAAATCTAACCCTAAACCTTACTCTAAACCTAACCCTAATCCTAACCCTAACCCTTACCCTAAACTTAACCCTAACCCTAACCCTAACCCTTACCCTTACCCTAACCCTAACCCTAACACTTATCCTTACCCTAACACCTACCCTAACCCTAACCCTAACTCTAACACTTACCCTAACTCTAACCCTAACCCTAACCCTTACACTTACCCTAACCCTAAACCTAACCCTAAACCTAAACCTTACACTTACCCTAAATCTAAACGTAAACCTTACCCTAAACCTAACCCTAATCCTAACCCTAACCCTTACCCTAACTTAACCCTAATCCTAACCCTTACCCTTACCCTTACCCTAATGCTAACCCTAACACTAAGCCTAACCTTAACCTTAACCCTAACCCTAACACATACCCTTACCCTAACCCTAACTCTAACCCTAACAGTAACCCTAAAAATAACCCTAATCCTAACCCTAGCCCTAACACTTACCCTTAATCTTACCCTAAACCTAACCCTAACCTTAACCCTAACCATTACCCTAACCCTAACCCTAATCCTAACCCTAACCCTTACCCTTACCCTAACACTAACCATAAACCTAAAACTAACCCTAACCCTAAACTTAAACCTAACCCTTACCCTTGCCCTAAACCTAACCCTAACCCTAACCCTAAACCTAACCCTAATTCTAACCCTTACCCTTACCATAACCCTAACAATAAACCTAACCCTAACCCTTACCCTTACGCTCACCCTAAACCTAACCTTAACCCTAACCGTAACCCTAACCCTAACCCTAACCTTAACCCTAACCCTTATCCTTACCCTAACCCTAACCCTGAACCTAACCCTAACCCTAAACCTAACCCTTACCCTTACCATAACACTAAACCTAACCCTAACCCTTACACTTACCTTAACCCTAACACTAACCCTAAACCTAACCTTAACCATAACCCTTACCCTTACCCTAACTCTAACCCTAAGCCTAACTCTAACCCTAACACTTACCCTAACCCTAACCTTAAACATAACACTAACCCTTACCCTTACCCTAACCCTAACCCTAACCCTAAAACTAAACCTAAACCTAAACTTAAACCTAACCCTAACCCTTACCCTAACCCTAACCCTTACCGTAACCCTAAACCTACCCCGAACCCTACCCCTAACGCTTACCCTAACCCTAACCCTAACCCTAACCCTTATCCTAATACTATCCCTAACACTAACCCTAACCCTAACCTTAACCTTACCCTAACACTAACCCTAACCCCTAACCCGAACCCATACCCTAACCCTATCCCTAACCCTAACCCTTACCCTAACCCGAACCCTAACCCTAACCCTTACCCTAACCTTAACCCTAACCCTAACCCTAGCCCTAAACCTAGCCTTAACCCTAAACCTTATCCTTTGCCTAACCCTAACCCTAACCCTAACCCTAAACCTAAACCTAAACTTAACCCTAACCCTTATCCTTTCCCTAAACCCAAACCCAACCCTAACCCTAAATCTAAGCTTCACCCTAAACCGAACCGGTACCCTTACCCTAAACCTTACCCTTACCCTAAACCTAAGCCTAACCCTAACCCTAAACCTAACCCTAACCCTAATTCTAACCTTACCCTTACCATAACCCGAACAATAAACCTAACCCTAACCCTTACCCTTACGCTCACCCTAAACCTAACCTTCACCATAACCTTAACCCTAACCCAAACCTTAACCCTAACCCTTATCCTTACCCTAACCCTAAACCTAAACCTAACCCTAACCCTAAACCTAACCCTTACCCTTACCATAACACTAAATCTAACCCTAACCCTTACACTTACCCTAACCCTAACCCTAATCCTAAACCTAACCTTAACCGTAACCTTATCCCTAACCCTAACCCTTACCCTTACCATAACCCTAAACCTAAACCTAACCCTTACACTTACCCTAACCCTAATCCCAACCCTAAACCTAACCCTAACCCTAACCCTAACCCTTACCCTAACCCTAACCCTAACCTTAATCCTAACAGTAACCCTAAAAATAACCCTAATCCTAACCCTAACCCTAACCCTTACCCTAACCGTAACCCTAATCCTAACCCTTAACCTTACACTAACCCTAAACCTAACCTTAAAACCCAACCCTAAAACTGACCCTAACCCTAGCCCTAACCCTTACCCTTAATCTTACCCTAACCCTAACCCTAAACCTAACCCTAACCTAGCCCTTACCCTTACCCTAACACTAACCCTTAATCTAAAACTAACCCTAACCCTAAACTTAACCCTAACTCTTACCCTTACCCTGAACCTAACCCTAACCCTAACCCTAAACCTAACCCTAACCCTAATTCTAACCCTTACCCTTACCATAACCCTAACAATAAACCTAAACCTAACCCTTACTCTTACGCTCACCCTAAACCTAACCTTAACCCTAACCCTAACGCTAACCCTAACCTTAACCCTAACCCTTATCCTTACCCTAACCCTAACCCTGAACCTAACCCTAACCCTAAACCTAGCCCTTACCCTTACCATAACCCTAAACCTAACCCTAACCCTTACACTTACCCTTACCATAACCCTAAACCTAACCCTAACCCTTACACTTACCTTAACCCTAACACTAACCCTAAACCTAACCTTAACCGTAACCCTTACCCTTACCCTAACTCTAACCCTAAGCCTAACTCTAACCCTAACACTTACCCTAACCCTAACCTTAAACATAACACTAACCCTTACCCTTACCCTAACCCTAACCCTAACCCTAAACCTAAACCTAACCCTAAACTTAACACTAACCCTAACCCTTACCCTAACCCTAACCCAACCCTAACCCTATCCCTAACGCTTACCCTAACCCTAACCCTAACCCTAACCCTTATCCTAACACCATCCGTAGCACTAACCCTAACCATAAACTTAACCTTACCCTAACCCTAACCCTAACCCTAACCCTAACCCTAAACTTAACCCTACCCCTTACCCTTACCCTAAACCTATCCCTAACCCTAACCCTAAACCTAACCCTAACCCTAATTCTAACCCTTAACCTTACCATAACCCTAACAATAAACCTAACCCTAACCCTTACCCTTACGCTCACCCTAAACCTAACCTTAACCCTAACCCTAACCCTAACCCTAACCTTAAACCTAACCCTTATCCTTACCCTAACCCTAACCCTGAACCTAACCCTTACCCTAAACCTAACCCTTACCCTTACCATAACCCTAAACCTAACCCTAACCCTTACACTTACCCTTACCATAACCCTAAACCTAACCCTAACCCTTACACTTACCTTAACCCTAACACTAACCCTAAACCTAACCTTAACCGTAACCCTTACCCTGACCCTAACTCTAACCCTAAGCCTAACTCTAACCCTAACACTTACCCTAAACCTAACCTTAAACATAACACTAACCCTTACACTTACTCTAACCCTAACTCTAACCGTAAAACTAAACCTAACCCTAAACTTAAACATAACCCTAACCCTTACCCTAACCCTAACCCTAACCCTTACCCTAACCCTAACCCTACCCCTAACCCTACCCCTAACGCCTACCCTAACCCTAACCCTAACCCTAACCTTATCCTAACATTATCCCTAACACTAACCCTAACCCTAACCTTAACCTTACCCTAACACTAACCCTAACCCCTAACCCTAACCCATCCCCTAACCCTATCCCTAACCCTAACCCTAACCCTTACCCTAACCCTAACCCTAACCCTAACCCTAACCATAACACTAACCCGAACCCTAACCCTAACCCTTACCCTAACCTTAACCCTAACCCTAACCCTAGACCTAAACCTATACTTAACTGTAACCCTTATCCTTTGCCTAACCCTAACCCTAACCCTAAACCTAACCCTAAACTTAACCCTAACCCTTATCCTTTCCCTAAACCCAAACCTAACCCTAACCCTAAATATAAGCTTCACCCTAAACCAAACCCGTACCCTTACCCTAAACCTTACCCTTTCCCTAAACCTAAGCCTAACCCTAACCCTAAACCTAACCCTAACCCTAATTCTAACCTTACCCTTACCATAACACGAACAATAAACCTAACCCTAACCCTTACCCTTACGCTCACCCTAAACCTAACCTTCACCATAACCCTAACCCTAACCCTAACCTTAACCCTAACCCTTATCCTTACCCTAACCGTAACCCTAAACCTAACCCTAACCCTAAACCTAACCCTTACCCTTACCATAACACTAAACCTAACCCTAACCCTTACACTTACCCTAACCATAACCCTAACCCTAAACCTAAACCTAACCTTAACCGTAACCTTATCCCTAACCCTAACCCTTACCCTTACCATAACCCTAAACCTAACCCTAACCCTTACACTTACCCTAACCCTAACCCCAACCCTAAACTTAACCCTAACCCTAACCCTAACCCTTACCCTAACCCTAACCCTAACCTTAATCCTAACAGTAACCCGAAAAATAACCCTAACCCTAACCCTAACCCTAAACCTTACCCTAACCCTAACCCTAATCCTAACACTTAACCTTACACTAACCCTAAACCTAACCTTAAAACCCAACCCTAAAACTGACCCTAACCCTAGCCCTAACCCTTACCCTTAATCTTACCCTAACCCTAATCCTAAACCTAACCCTAACCCTAGCCCTTACCCTTACCCTAACACAAACGCTAAACCTAAAACTAACCCTAACCCTAAACTTAACCCTAACCCTTACCCTTACCCTGAACCTAACCCTAACCCTAACCCTAAACCTAACCCTAACCCTAATTCTAACCCTTACCCTTACCATAACCCTAACAATAAACCTAACCCTAACCCTTACTCTTACGCTCACCCTAAACCTAACCTTAACCCTAACCCTAACCCTAACCCTAACCTTAACCCTAACCCTTATCCTTACCCTAACCCTAACCCTGAACCTAACCCTAACCCTAAACCTAACCCTTACCATTACCATAACCCTAAACCTAACCCTAACCCTTACACTTACCCTTACCATAACCCTAAACCTAACTCTAACCCTTAAACTTACCTTAACCCTAACACTAACCCTAAACCTAACCTTAACCGTAACCCTTACCCTTACCCTAACTCTAACCCTAAGCCTAACTCTAACCCTAACACTTACCCTAACCCTAACCTTAAACATAACACTAACCCTTACCCTTACCCTAACCCTAACCCTAACCCTAAACCTAAACCTAACCCTAAACTTAACCCTAACCCTAACCCTTACCCTAACCCTAACCCTACCCCTAACCCTATCCCTAACGCTTACACTAACCCTAACACTAACCCTAACCCTTATCCTAACACTATCCGTAGCACTAACCCTAACCCTAAACTTAACCTTACCCTAACACTAACCCTAACCCCTAACCCTAACCCATACCCTAACCCTATCCCTAACCCTAACCCTAACCCTTACCCTAACCCTAACGCTAACCCTAACCCTTACCCTAACCCTAACACTAACCCGAAACCTAACCCTAACCCTTACCCTAACCTTAACCCTAACCCTAACCCTAACCCTAAACCTAAACCTAAACTTAACCCTAACTCTTATCCTTTCCTTAAACCCAAACTTAACCCTAACCCTAAATCTAAGCTTCACCCTAAACCGAACCCGTACCCTTACCCTAAACCTTACCCTTACCCTAAAACTAAGCCTAACCCTAACCCTAAACCTAACCCTAACCCTAATTCTAACTTTACCCTTACAGTAACCCGAATAATAAACCTAACCCTAACCCTTACCCTTACGCTCACCCTAAACCTAACCTTCACCATAACCCTAACCCTAACCCTAACCTTAACCCTAACCCTTATCCTTACCCTAACCCTAACCCTAAACCTAACCCTAACCCTAAACCTAACCCTTACCCTTACCATAACACTAAACCTAACCCTAACCCTTACACTTACCCTAACCCTAACCCTAATCCTAAACCTAAACTTAACCGTAACCTTATCCCTAACCCTAACCCTTACCCTTACCATAACCCTAAACCTAAACCTAACCCTTACACTTACCCTAACCCTAATCCCAACCCTAAACCTAACCCTAACCCTAACCCTTACCCTAACCCTAACTCTTACGCTAACCATAACGTTAACGCCAACACTAAACCTAACTCAAACCCTAACCCTAACCCTACCCCTTACCCTAACCCAAACCCTAAACCTAAAGCTAAACCTAACCGTAACACATACCCTTACCATAACCCCAACGTTTACCCTAACACTAAACCTAACCCTAACCCTAACCCTAACCATAACCCTAACCCTAAACCTAACCCTAACCCTAACCCTAAACCTTACCCTAACCCTAACCTTAACGTCAACACTAAACCTAAACGTAACCCTAAACCTAACCCATACTCTAAAACACACACTAAAACTTACCCTAACCCTAAACCTAACCCTAACCCTTACCATAACCTTAACCCTAATCCTAACTCTAACCCTTACCCTTACCCTAACCCTAACCCTAACCCGAAACCTAACCCTAACCCTAAACTTAACCCTAACCCTAACCCTAACCCTAAACCTAAACCTAACCCTAACCCTTACCCTTACCCAACACTAACAATCAACTTAACCCTAAACCTAGCTCTAATCCTAACCTTAACCCTAACCCTTATCCTTTCCCTAACCCTAAACCTAACCCTAAACCAAAACCTAACATTAAATCATACCCTAACCCTAACCCTAAACTAAACCTTACTCTTACCATAACCCTAACCCTAACCCGAACACCTATCCTAACCCTAACCCTAACCCTAACCCTTAACCTAACCCTAACACTAACCCTAACCACCAAAGCTAACCCTTACCCTAACCTTAACCCTAACCCTAACCCCTAACCCTAACCTTATCCCTAACACTAACCCCTAACCCTAACACTGCCCTAACCCTTACCCTTTTCCTAACCTTAACGCTAACCCTAACCCTAACCCTTACCCTAACACTAAACCTATCCCAAACCCTTACCCTTACCCTAAACCTAAACCTAAACCTAACCCTAAACCTAACCCTTACCCTTACCTTAACCCTAACCCTAAACCTAAACCTTACCCGTACCCTAAACCTAACCCTAACCCTTACCCTAAACCTAACCTTAACCCTAACCCTAACCC
>JANJXV010000302.1:40000-62500 GCA_024803745.1 Megascapheus bottae
CTAACCCTTACCCTTACCCTAACGCTAACCCTAAAACTAAGCCTAACCCTAACCCTAACCCTAACAATAACACATACCTTACCCTAACCCTAATCATAACCCTAACCCTTACCGTAAACCTAAACCTAACCCCTAACCCTAACCCTTATCCTAACCCTAACCCTAACCCTTATCCTTAACCTAACCCTAAACCTAACCCTAACCCTAAGCTTAACCCTTAACCTAACCCTAATCCTTCCCCTTCCCCTAACCCTAACCCTAAACCTTACACTTACCCTAAATCTAACCCTAACCCTTACCCTAAACCTAACCCTAATCCTAACCCTAACCCTAACCCTAACCCTAACCCTAACCCTTAGCCTTACCCTAACGCTAACCCTAACACTAAGCCTAACCATAACCCTAACCCTAAGCCTAACACATACCTTACCCTAACCGTAACCCTAACCCTAACCGTAACCCTAAAAATAACCCTAATCAAAACCCTAACACTAAAACTTACCCTAACCCTAACCCTAACCCTAAACCTAACCCTAACTCTAACCCTTACCCTTACCATAACCCTAACAATAAACCTAACCCTAACCCTTACCCTTACGCTCACCCTAAACCTAAACTTAACCCTAAACCTAACCCTAACCCTAACCTTAACCCTAACCCTTATCCTTACCCTAACCCTAACCCTAAACCTAACCCTAACCCTAAACCTAACCCTTACCCTTACCATAACCGTAAACCTAACCCTAACCCTTACACTTACCCTAACCCTAACCCTAACCCTAAACCTAACCTTAACCGTAACCCTTACCCTACCCTAACTCTAACCCTAAGCCTAACCCTAACCCTAACACTTACCCTAACCCTAAACTTAACCATAGCACTAACCCTAAGCCTAACCCTTACCCTAACCCTAACCCTAAACCTAACCGGAACAATAACCCTATCCCTAACCCTAACTCTTATCCTTATTCTGACCCTAAGCCTAAACCTAACACTAACCCTAACCCTTAACCCTAACCGTAACCATAACCCTAACCCTAACCCCAACCCTACCCCTTACACTAACCTCAACCCTAACCCTAATCCTTACCCTAACCCTAACCATAACCCTAACCCTTAACCTTTCCCTAAACCTAACCCTAACCCTAACCCTAAACCTAACCCTAATCCTAACCCTAACCTTAACATCTAACCCTAACCCTAACCCTAACCCTAATATTCACCCTCACCCAAACCCTAACCCTATCACTAACCCTAACATTTACCCTAACCTTAAACGTAACTCTAACCCATAACCTTACGCTAATCCTAACCCTAACCCTAACCCTTACTCTAACACTTACCCTAAACCTAACCCTAACCCTAACACTTACACTTTCCCTAACCCTAACCCTAACCCTAACCCTTACCTTAACGCTAACCCTAAACCTAACTGTAAACCTAACTCTTATCCTTACCCTAAACCTAACACTAAACCTAACACTAACCCTAACGCCTAACCCTAACCGTACCCCTAACCGTAACCCTAACCCTTACCCTAACCCACACCGTAAAACCAATCCTTACCCTAAAGCTAACCCTTACCCTTTCCCTAACCCTAACCCTAACCCTAACCCTAACCCTTAGCCTTATCCTAACGCTAACCCTAACACTAAGCCTAACCCTAACCCTAACCCTAAACCTAACACATACCCTTACCCTAACCGTAACCCTAACCCTAACCATAACCCTAAAAATACCCTAGTCCTAACCCTAACACTAAACCTTACCCTAACCCTAACCCTAATCCTAACCCTTACCCTTACCCTATCCCTAAACCTAACCTTAAAACCCAACCCTAAAACTGATCCTAACCCTAACCCTAACCCTTACCCTTAATCTTACCCTAACCCTAACCCTAAACCTGACCCTAAACTTAACCCTATCCATTACCCTTACCCTAACCCTAATCCTAACCCTAGCCCTTACCCTTACCCTAACCCTAAACCTAAACCTAAACCTGACCCTAACCCTAACCCTAAACTTAACCCTAACCCTTGCCCTTTCCCTAAACCTAAGCCTAAGCCTAACCCTAACCCTAACCCTAAACCTAACCCTAACTCTAACCCTTACCCTTACCATAACCCTAAACATAAACCTAACCCTAACCCTTACCCTTATGCTCACCCTAAACCTAAACTTAACCCTAAACCTAACCCTAACCCTAACCTTAACCCTAACCCTTTTCCTTACCCTAACCCTAACCCTAAACCTAACCCCAACCCTAAACCTAACCCTTAGCCTTACCATAACCCTAAACCTAACCCTAACCCCTACACTTACCCTAACCCTAACCCTAACCCTAAACCTAACCTTAACCGTAACCCTTACCCTAACTTAACTCTAACCCTAAGCCTAACCTTAACCCTAACACTTACCCTAACCCTAAACTTAACCATAACACTAACCCTAAGCCTAACCCTTACCCTAAACCTAACCCTAAACCTAACCGGAAACCTAACCCTATCCCTAACCCTAACTCTTATCCTTATTCTGACCCTAAGCCTAAACCTAACACTAACCCTAACTATTAACCCTAACCGTAACCCTAACCCTAACCCTAACCCCAACCCTACCCCTTACCCTAACCCCAACCCTAACCCTAATCCTTACCCTAACCCTAACCATAACCCTAACCCTTAACCTTTCCCTAACCCTAACTCTAACCATAACCCTAACCCTAAACCTAAACCTAACCCTAACCCTAACCTTAACATCTAACCCTAACCCTAACCCTAATATTTACCCTCACCCAAACCCTAACCCTATCCCTAACCCTAACACTTACCCTAACCTTAAACGTAACTCTAACCCATAACCATACGCTAATCCTAACCCTAACCCTAACCCTTACCCTAACACTTACCCTAAAACTAACCCTAACCATAACACTTACACTTTCCCTAACCCTAACCCTAACCCTAACCCTTACCTTAACCCTAACCCTAACCCTAACCATAAACCTAACTCTTATCCTTACCCTAAACTTAACACTAAACCTAACACTAACCCTAACGCCTAACCCTAACCGTAATCCTAACCGTATCCCTAGCCCTTACCCCAACTCACACCGTAAAACCAATCCTTACCCTAAAGCTAACCCTTACTCTTTCCCTAACCCTAACACTAACCCTAACCCTCACCCTTACCATAACCCTAACCCTAACCCTACCCCTAACCCTAACACTTACCCTAACCCTAACCCTAACCCTAACCCTTACCCTTACCGTAACCCTAACCCTAATCTTAACCCCAACCCTAAACCTAACCCTAACCCTAATCCTAACCCTTAGCCTAACCCTAACCCAAACCCTAACCGTAACCTTAACCCTAACCCTAAACCTAAACTTAAACCTAACCTTAACCCTAACACCAAAACCTAACCCTAACCCTAACCCTTACCCTTACCCTAATCCTAAACCTAACCCTAGCCCTAACCCTAACCCTAACACTTACCCTCACCCTAACCCTAACCCTCAACCTTACCCTTACCATAACCCTAACCCTAATCTTAACCCCAACCCTAAACCTAACTCTAACCCTAATCCTAACTCTTACCCTAACACTAACCCAAACCCTAACCGTAACCTTAACCCTACTCCTAACCCTAACCCTAACCCTTACCCTTCCCCTAACCCTAACCCTAACCTTAACCCCAAACCTATACATAACCCTAACCCTAATACTTACCCTTACCCTATCCCTAACCCTAACCCCAACCCTTATCCTAAACCCAACCCTAAACCTAACCCTTACCCTAACCCTAACCCTAACCCTAACCCCTAACGCTTACCCTAACCCTAAGCCTAATACTAACCCTAACCCTTACCCTTACCCTAACCCTAACCCTAACTCTAACCCTAAGGCTAACCCTAACCTTAACCCTTACCCTAAACCTAAAACAAACCTTACACTAACCCTAACCTCAAACTTAACCCTAAACCTAACCCTAACAGTAACCCTAACCCTTACCCTTACCCTAAACCTAACCCTAACTCTAAACTTAACCCTAACCCTTACCCTTACCCTAACCCTAACCTTAACCACAACACTAAATCTAACCCTAAACCTAACCCGAACCCAAAACCTTACCCTTACCCTAAACCTAACCCTAACCCTAACCCTTACCCTAACCCTAACCTTAACCACAACACTAAATCTAACCCTAAACCTAACCCAAACCCTTACCCTTACCCTCACCGTAACCCTAAAACTAACCGTAACTCTAACCCTAACCCTAACACTTACCCTAACTCTAACCCCAATCCTAACCCTAAACCTTACCCTTACCCTAACCCGAACCCTACCCCTAAACCTAAACCTAACACTAACCTTAACCCTAACCCTAACCCTTACCCTAAACCTAACCCTAACCCTAAACCTAACAATAACCCTAACCCTAAACCTTTCCCTAACCCTAACCCTAACCTTACCCCTAACCCTTACCCTATCCCTAATCCTAACCCTAACCCTTATCCTAATAATATCCCTAACCCTAAGCCTAACCCTAACCCTTAACCTAACCCTAACACTAACCCTAACCCTTAACCCTAACCCTAACACTAAACCTAACCCTAACCCTTAACCTAACCCTAACCCTAATCGTAACCATAACCCTTACCCTTACCCTAACCCTAACCATAACCTTAACACTACCCCTAAACCTAAACCTAACCTTAACCCTAACCCTTATCCTTTCCCTAACCCTAACCCTAACCCTAACCCTAAACCTAAGCTTAACCCTAAACCTAACCCTTACACTTACCCTAACCCTAACCCTAAACCTAAACCCAACCCTTACCCTTATGGTAACCCTACCCTAAACCTAACCCTAACCCTAACCTTAACACTAACCCTTACCCTTACCCTAACCCTAACCCTAACCCTAACCCTAAACCTAATCCTAAACCTAACCCTAACCCTTACCCTAACCCTAATCCTAACCCTAACCTAACCCTTACACTTACCCTAATCTTAACCCTAACCTTAGCCCTACCCCTAAACATAACCCTAACCGTTAACCTTACCCTAACACTAATCCTAACCCTTACCCTAACCCTAACCCTAACCCTAAACCTAACCCTAACCCTTACCCTCACCCTAACCTTACCCTAACCCTAACACGAACCCTAACCCTAAACCTAACCCTAACTCTAACCCTACCCTTAACCTAACCCTTAACCTAAACCTAAACCTAACCCTTACCCTTACCCAACCCTAACAATCACCTTAACCCTAAACCTAGCTATAAAGCTAAACTTAACCCTAAACCTTATCCTTTCCCTAACCCTAACCCTAACCATAACCCTAAACCTAACCCTAACCCTAACCCTAACACCTATCCTAACCCTAACCCTAACCCTAACCCTAACCCTTACCCTAACCCTAACCTTAACACCTAACCTTTACCCTAACCCTAACCCTAACCCTAACCCTAACCCTAAACCTAACCCTTACCCTTACACTAATGCTATCCATAAACCTAACCCTAACCCTAACACTAACCCTAATCCTAACCCTTACCCTAACCATAACCCTAACCCTAAACCTAACCCTAACCCTTACCCTAACCCTATCCCTAATCCTAACTCTAACCCTTACACTTACCCTAACCCTAACCCTAACCCTAAACCTAACCATAATCCTAACCCTAACCCTAACGCCTAACCCTAACCCTAACCCTAACCCTAATATTTACCCTCACCCAAACCCTAACCCTAACCCTAACCCTAACACTTACCCTAACTTTAACCCTAACGCTATCCCTAAACCTTAACCTTACCCTAACCCTAACCCTAAACCAAACCCTAACCCTAACACTTACCCTTACTCTAACAATAACCCTAAACCTAAACCTACCCGTAACCTTAACCCTAACACCAAACCCTAACCCTAACCCTAACCCTTACCCTACCCTTACCCTTACCCTAACGCTAACCTAACACTAAGCCTAACCATAACCCTAACCCTAACCCTAACACATACCCTTACCCTAAGCGTAAACCTAACCATAACCTTTACCCTAACCCTAACCCTAACCCTTACCCTAACCCTAAACCTAACCCTTACCCTTACCCTAACGCTAACCCTAACACTAAGCCTAACCCTAACCCTAACACATACCCTAACACATACCCTTACCCTAACCCTAACCCTAACCTTAACCCTAAAAATAACCCTAATCCTAACCCTAAACCTAACCCTTACCCTAACCTTAACCCTAATCCTAACCCTTACCATAACCCTAAACCTAACCTTAAAACCCAACCTTAAACTGACCCTAACCCTAACCCTAACCCTTACCCTTAATCTTACCCTAACCCTAACCCTAAAACTAACCCTAACCTTAACCCTAACCATTACCCTAACCCTAACCCTAATCCTAACCCTAGCCCTTACCCTTACCCTAACCCTAACCCTAAACCTAAACATAACCCTAAACCTAAACTTAACCCTAACCCTTACCTTTACCCTAAACCTAACCCTAACCCTAACCGTAAACCTAACCCTAACCCTAATTATAACCTTACCCTTACCATAACCCTAACAATAAACCTAACCCTAACCCTTACACTTACGTTCACCCTAAACCTAACCTTAACCCTAACCCTAACCCTAACCTTAACCCTAACCCTTATGCTTACCCTAACCCTAACCCTGAACCTAACACTAACCCTAAACCTAACCCTTACTCTTATCATAACCCTAACCCTAAACCTAACCCTAAGCCTTCACTTAACCTAACCCTAACCCTAACCCTAAACCTAACCTTAACCGTAACCCTATCCCTAACCCTAACCTTTACCCTTACCATAACCCTAAACCTAACCCTAACCCTTACACTTGCCCTAACCCTAACCCTAACCCTAAACCTAACCTTAACCGTAACCCTTACCCTAACCTTAACCCTAACCCTAAACCTAAACCTAACCCTAACCCTAAACCTAAACCTAACAATAACACTACCCTAACCCTTACCCTAACCCTAACCCTACCCCTAACCCTACCCCTAACGCTTACCCTAGCCCTAACCCTAACCCTAACCCTTATCCTAACACTATCCCTAACACTAACCCTAACCCTAACCTTAACCTTACCCTAACACTAACCCTAACCCCTAACCCTAACCCATACCCTAACCCTATCCCTAACCCTAACCCTAACCCTTACCCTAACCCTAACCCTAACCCTAACCCTTACCCTAAGCCTAACACTAATCCGAACCCTAATCCTAACCCTTACCCTAACCTTAATCTTAACCCTAACCCTAGCCCTAAACCTAACCTTAACCCTAACCCTTATCCTTTGCCTGACCCTAACCCTAACCCTAACCCTAAACCTAAACCTAACCTTAACCCTAACCCTTATCCTTTCCCTAACCCCAACCCTAACCCTAACCCTAAATCGAAGCTTAACCCTAAACCGAACCCTTACCCTTACCCTAAACCTAACCCTAAACCTAACCCTAACCCTTACCCTTATCGTAACCCTAATCCTTACCCTAACCCTAACCTTAACACTAACCCTTACCCTTACCCTAAACCTAACCCTAACCCGAACCCTAAACATAACCCTAAACCTAACCCTTACCCAGCCATAACCCTAACCCTAACCTAACCCTTACACTTACCCTAATCCTAACCCTAACCTTAACCCTAATTCTAACCCTAACCCTAACCCTTACCCTTAACCTAACACTAACACTAACCTTAATGCTAACACTAAACCTAACTGTAAACCTAACCCTAACCCCAACCCTAAACCTAACCCTAACCCTAAGCCTTACCCTAACCCTAACCCTACACATAACCCTTACCCTTTCCCTAACCCTAACCCTAACTGTAACAATAAACCTTACCCTTAACCTACCCCTTACCCTAACCCTAAACCTAACCTTAAACCTCACCCTAACCCTAACCCTAACACTAACCCTAATCCTAAACTTAACCCTCACCCTAACCTAACGCTAACCCTTACCCTTACCCTAAACCTAACCCTAACCCTAACCCTTACCCTTACCCTATCCCTAAACCTAACCCTAACCCCAAACCTAAACCTAACCCTAACCCTAACACTAACCCTTACCCTAATCCTAACCCTTATCCTAACCATAATGTTAACCCCAACAGTAAACCTTACCCTAACCCTAACCCTAACCCTAACACTAACCCTTACCCTAACCCAAACTCTAAACCTAACCCTAAACCTAACCGTAACACATACCCTTACCCTAACCCTAACGTTAACCCCAACACTAAACCTAACCCTAACCCTAACCCTAACCATAACCCTAACCCTAAACCTAACCCTAACCCTCACCCTAACCCTTCCCCTAACCCTAACCTTAATATCAACACTAAACCTAAACCTAACCCTAAACCTAACCCTTACTCTTACCCTAAACCAAACACTAAACTTTACCCTAACCCTAACCCTAACCCTAACACTTACCCTTAACCTAACCCTTACCTAACACTAAGCCTTACCATAACTCTAACCCTAACACTAACCCTAACCCTAACCCTAACCCTAAACCTTACCCTTACATTAACCCTAACCGTAAACCTGACCCTTAACCTTAACCTAACCCTAATCCTAACCCTTACCCTAACCTAACCCTAACCCTAACCCTTACCATAACCCTAATCCTAATCCTAACTCTAACCCTTACCCTTACCCTAACCATAACCCTAAACCTAAACCTACCCCTTACCTTAACCCTAACCCTTACCCTTACCCTAACCCTAACCCTAAACCTACCCCTAAACCTAACCCTAACCCTAACCCTTACCCTTAACCTAACCCTTACCCTAAACCTAACCCTAACCCTTACCCTTACCCAACACTAACAATCACCTTAACCCTAAACCTAGTTCTAAACCTACCCTTAACCCTAACCCTTATCCTTTCCCTAAACCTAACCCTAAGCCTAAAACTAAACCTAACCCTAACCCTAACCCTAACAATAACCCGTACCCTAACCCTAACCCTAACCTAAACCTTACTCTTACCCTAACCCTAACCCTAACCCTAACACCTATCCTAACCCTAACACTAACATTATCCCTAACCCTTAACCTAACCCTAACACTAACCCTAACCCCCAATCCTAAGCCTTACCCTAACCTTAAACCTAACCCTAAACCCTAACCCTATCCCTAACCTTAACCCCTCACCCTAACACTGCCTTAACCCTTACCCTTTTCCTAACCCTAACGCTAACCCTAACCCTAATCCTTACCCTAATCCTAAACCTATCCCTAACCCTTACCCTTACCCTAAACCTAAACCTAACCCTAAACCTAACTCTTACCATTCCCTTAACCCTAACACTAACCATAACCCTAAACCGTACCCATACCCTAAACCTAACCCTAACCCTTACCTAAACCTAACTTTAACCCTAACCCTAACCCTTACCCTTACCTTAACCCTAACCCTTACCCTAACCCTTACCCTTACCCTAATGCTAAACCTAACCCTTACCCTAACTCTAAACTTAACACATACCCTTACCCTAACCCTAACCCTAACCCTAACTGTAACCCTAAAACTAACACTAACCCTAACCCTAACCCTAACCTTAAACCTTACCCTAACCCTAACCTTAACCCCAACACTAAACCTAACCCTAACCCGAACCCTTACCCTAACCCTAACCTAACCCTTACCCTTACTCTAACCCTAACCGTAACCTTAATCTTAAACCAAAAGCTAACCCTAACCCTTACCCTTACCCTAACCATAAACATAAACCTAACCCTAACCATAACCTTGTCCCTAACCCTATCCCTTACCCTTACCTAACCCTACCCTAAACCTAACCCTAACCCTAAACCTAACCCTTATCCTAACCCTACGCTAACGCTAACACTAACACTTATCCTTACCCTAACCCTAACCATAACCATAACCATAACCCTTACCCTAACCCTAAACCTAACCCTAACCTTTACCCTAACCCTAACCCTAACCCTAACCCTTACCCTAACCCTAACCTTAACCCTTAACCTAACCCTAACCCTTCCCCTTCCCCTAACCCTAACCCTAAACCTAACACTAACCCTAACACTAACCCTAACCCTAACCCTTATACTAACCCTAACCCTAACCCTTACCTTTATCCTAACCCTAACACTAATCCTAACACTTATCCTTACCCTAACACCTAGCCTAACCCTAATGCTAACCCTAACCCTTACCCTAACTCTAACCCTAACCCTAACCCTTACACTTACCCTAACCCTAAACCTAACCCTAACCCAGCTCTAACCCTAACCCTTACCCTTACCCTTACCCTAACCCAAACCCTAACCCTAACCCTAAACCTTACACTTACCCTAAATCTAAAACTAACCCTTACCGTAAACCTAACCCTAATCCTAACCCTAACCCTTACCCTAACCGTAACCCTAACCCTAACCGTAAACCTTACCCTTACCCTAACGCTAACCATAACACTAAGCCTAACCCTAACCCTAACCCTAACCCTAACCCTAACACATACCCTTACCCTAACCCTAACCCTAATCCTAACCCTAAACGTAACCCTAAAAATAACCCTAATCCTAGCCCTAACCCTAACCCTTACCCTAACCATAACCCTAATCCTAACCCTTACCCTTACCCTAACCCTAAACCTAACCTATAACTGACCCTAACCCTAACCCTAACCCTAACCCTTACCCTTAATCTTACCCTAACCCTAACCCTAAGCCTAACCCTAACCTTAACCCTAACCATTACCCTAACCCTAACCCTAAAGCTAAATCTAACCCTAACACTAAACTTAACCCTAACCCTTACCCTTACCCTAAACCTAACCCTAACCCTAACCCTAAACCTAACCCTAACCCTAACCCTAACTCTAACCCTTACCCTTACCATAACCCTAACAATAAACCGAACCCTAACCCTAACCATTACCCTAACCCTAAACCTAATCTTAACCGTAGCCCTTACCCTTACCCTAACCCTAACCCTAAACCTAAACCTAACCCTAACCCTAATTCTAACCCATACCCTTACCATAAACCTAACAATAAACCTAACCCTAACCCTTACTTTTACGCTCACCCTAAACCGAACCTTAACCCTAACCCTAACACTAAACCTAACCCTAACCCTAAACCTAACCCTTATGCTTACCATAACCCTAACCCTAACCCTAACCCTTACACATACCCTAACCCTAATCCTATCCCTAAACCTAACCTTAACCGTAACCCTTACCCTTACCCTAACTCTAACCCTAAGCCTGTCCTAACCCTATCACTTACCCTAACCCTAACCTTAACCATAACACTATCCCTAACCCTAACCCTTACCCTAACCCTAACCCTAAACCAAACCGGAACCCTAAACCTATCCCTAAACCTAACTCTTATCCTTATTCTGACCGTAAACCTAAACCTAACCCTAGTCCTAACCCTAACCCTGACCCCTAACCCTAACGCTAACCCTAACCCTAATATTTACCCTCACCCAAACCCTAAACCTAACCCTAACCCTAACACTTACCCTAACCTTAACCGTAACCCTAACCCATACCCTTACCCTAATCCTAACCCTAACCCTAACACTTACCCTAACACTTACCCTAACACTAACCCTAACCCTAACACTTACACTTTCCCTAACCCTAAAACTAACCTTAACCCTTACCATAACCCTAACCCTAACCCTAACCGTGAACCTAACTTTATCCTTACCCTAAAACTAACACTAAACCTAACACTAACCCTAACCCTAACCGAAACCCTAACCCTAACTGTACCGTAAACCTTACCCTAACCCAAACCCTAACCCCAATCCTTACCCTAAACCTAACCCTTACCCTTTCCCTAACCCTAACACTAACACTAACCCTTACCCTTACCATAACCCTAACCCTAACTTTAACCCTAACCCTATCCCTAACACTTAACCTTACCCTAACCCTAACCATAACACTTACCCTTACTCTAACCCTAACCCTAAACCTAAACCTAAACCTAACCTTAACCCTAACACCAAACCCTAACCCTAAACTTAACCTTACTCTAACCCTTACAATTACCCTAACGCTAACCCTAACACTAAGTCTAACCATAACCCTAACCCTAACACATACCCTTACCCTAACCCTAAACCTAACCCTAACCTTTACCCTAACCCTAACCCTTACCCTAACCCTAAACCTAACCCCTTACTCTAAGCCTTACCTTAACCCTAACCCTAACCCTAACCCTTACCCTTACCCTTAACCTAACCCTAAACCTAACCCTAACCCTAACCTTAACCCTTAACCTAACCCTAACCCTTCCCCTTCCCCTAACCCTAACCCTAAACCTAAAACTAACCCTAACCCTAACCCTTACCCTAACCCTAACCCTTACCCTTACCCTAACGGAAACCCTAACACTAAGCCTAACCCTAACCCTAACACATAGCCTTACCCTAACTCTAAACCTAACCCTAAACGTAACCCTAAAAATAACCCTAATCCTAACCCTAACCCTAACCCTTACCCTAAGCCTAACCCTAATCCTAACCCTTAACCTAACCCTAAACCTAAACTTAAAACCCATCCTTAAAACTTACCCTAACCCTAACCCTAACCCTAACCCAAACACTAAACCTAAAGCTAAACCTAACTCTTACGCTAACCATAACGTTAACCCCAACACTAAACCTAACCCAAACCCTAACCCTAACCCTACCCCTTACCCTAACCCAAACCCTAAACCTAAAGCTAAACCTAACCGTAACACATACACTTACCATAACCCCAACGTTAACCCTAACCCTAAACCTAACCCTAACCCTTACCATAACCTTAACCCTAATCCTAACTCTAACCCTTACACTTACCCTAACACTAACCCTAACCCAAAACCTAACCCTAACCCTAAACTTAACCCTAACCCTAACCCTAACCCCTAACGCTAACCCTAACCCTAACCCTAACCCTAACCCTTACCCTAAACCTAACCCTAAACCTAACCCTAACCCTAAACCTAACCCTAACCCTTACCCTTACCCAACACTAACAATCACCTTAACCCTAAACCTAGCTCTAAACCTAACCTTAACCCTAACCCTTATCCTTTCCCTAACCCTAAACCTAACCCTAAACCTAACCCTAACATTAACTCATACCCTAACCCTAACCCTAACCTAAACCTTACTCTTACCATAACCCTAACCCTAAACCGAAAACCTATGCTAACCCTAACCCTAACCCTAACCCTTAACCTAACCCTAACACTAACCCTAACCACCAAAGCTAACCCTTACCCTAACCTTAACCCTAACCCTAACCTTATCCCTAACACTAACCCCTAACCCTAACACTGCCCTAACCCTTACCCTTTTCCTAACCCTAACGCTAACCCTAACCCTAACCCTTACCCTAACACTAAACCTATCCCAAACCCTTACCCTTACCCTAAACCTAAACCTAAACCTAACCCTAAACCTAACCCTTACCCTTACCTTAACCCTAACCCTAGCCCTAACCCTTACCCTTACCCTAAACCTAACCCTAAACCTAACCCTAAACCTAACCCTAACCCTAACCCTAACCCTAACCCTTACCCTTACCATAACCCTAACAAGAAACCTAACCCTAAATCTTACCCTTACGTTCACCCTAAACCTAACCTTAACCCTAAACATAACCCTAACCCTAACCTTAACCGTAACCCTTATCCTTACCCTAACCCTAAACCTAACCCTAACCCTAAACCTAACCCTTACCCTTACCATAACCCTAAACCTAACCCTAACCCTTACACTTTCCCTAACCCTAACCCTAACCCTAACCCTAAACCTAACCTTAACCGTAACCCTTACACTTACCCTAACTCTAACCCTAAGCCTAACCCTAACCCTAAAACTTACCCTAACCCTAACCTTAACCATAATACTAACCCTAACCCTAACCCTTAACCTAACCCTAACCCTAAACCTAACCGGAACCCTAACCCTATCCCTAACCCTAACTCTTATCCTTAACCTGAGCCTAAGTGTAAACCTAACACTAACCCTAACCCTTAAGCCTAATCCTAACACTAACCCTAACCCTAACGCTAGCCCTAACTCCAACCCTACCCCTTACCCTAACCCCAACCCTAACCCTAATCCTTACCTTAACCCTAACCATAACCCTAACCCTTAACCTTTCCCTAACCCTAACCCTAACCCTAAACCTAACCCTAATCCTAACCCTAATCTTAACCCCTAACCCTAACCCTAACCCTAATATTTACCCCCACCCAAACCCCAACCCTAACCCTAACCCTAACACTTACTCTAACCTTAACCGTAACCCTAACACATACCCTTACCCTAAACCTAACCCTAACCCTAAAACTTACCCTAACACTTACCTTAACCCTAACCCTAACACTTACACTTTCCCTAATCCTAACCCTAACCCTAACCATTACCCTAACCCTAACCCTAACCCTCACCGTAAACCTAACTCTTATCCTTACCCTAAACCTAACACTAAACCTAACACTAACCCTAACCCCTAACCCTAACCGTAACCATAACCCTAAGCATAAACCTAACCCTTACCCTAAACCAAACCCTAACCCCAATCCTTACCCTAAACCTAACCCTTACTCTTTCCCTAACCCTAACCCTAACCCTAACCCTAACCCTTACACTTAACATAACCCTAACCCTAACCCTAACCCTAAGTTTAACCATAACCCTATCCCTAACCCTTAACCTTACCCTAACACTAACCCTAACACTAACCCTAACCCTAACACTTACCCTTACTTTAACCCTAACCCTAAACCTAAACCTACCCGTAACCTTAACCCTAACACCAAACCCTAACCCTAACCCTAACCCTTACCCTACCCTTACCCTTACCCTAACGCTAACCTAACACTAAGCCTAACCATAACCCTAACCCTAACCCTAACACATACCCTTACCCTAAGCGTAAACCTAACCATAACCTTTACCCTAACCCTAACCCTAACCCTTACCCTAACCCTAAACCTAACCCTTACCCTTACCCTAACGCTAACCCTAACACTAAGCCTAACCCTAACCCTAACACATACCCTAACACATACCCTTACCCTAACCCTAACCCTAACCTTAACCCTAAAAATAACCCTAATCCTAACCCTAAACCTAACCCTTACCCTAACCTTAACCCTAATCCTAACCCTTACCATAACCCTAAACCTAACCTTAAAACCCAACCTTAAACTGACCCTAACCCTAACCCTAACCCTTACCCTTAATCTTACCCTAACCCTAACCCTAAAACTAACCCTAACCTTAACCCTAACCATTACCCTAACCCTAACCCTAATCCTAACCCTAGCCCTTACCCTTACCCTAACCCTAACCCTAAACCTAAACATAACCCTAAACCTAAACTTAACCCTAACCCTTACCTTTACCCTAAACCTAACCCTAACCCTAACCGTAAACCTAACCCTAACCCTAATTATAACCTTACCCTTACCATAACCCTAACAATAAACCTAACCCTAACCCTTACACTTACGTTCACCCTAAACCTAACCTTAACCCTAACCCTAACCCTAACCTTAACCCTAACCCTTATGCTTACCCTAACCCTAACCCTGAACCTAACACTAACCCTAAACCTAACCCTTACTCTTATCATAACCCTAACCCTAAACCTAACCCTAAGCCTTCACTTAACCTAACCCTAACCCTAACCCTAAACCTAACCTTAACCGTAACCCTATCCCTAACCCTAACCTTTACCCTTACCATAACCCTAAACCTAACCCTAACCCTTACACTTGCCCTAACCCTAACCCTAACCCTAAACCTAACCTTAACCGTAACCCTTACCCTAACCTTAACCCTAACCCTAAACCTAAACCTAACCCTAACCCTAAACCTAAACCTAACAATAACACTACCCTAACCCTTACCCTAACCCTAACCCTACCCCTAACCCTACCCCTAACGCTTACCCTAGCCCTAACCCTAACCCTAACCCTTATCCTAACACTATCCCTAACACTAACCCTAACCCTAACCTTAACCTTACCCTAACACTAACCCTAACCCCTAACCCTAACCCATACCCTAACCCTATCCCTAACCCTAACCCTAACCCTTACCCTAACCCTAACCCTAACCCTAACCCTTACCCTAAGCCTAACACTAATCCGAACCCTAATCCTAACCCTTACCCTAACCTTAATCTTAACCCTAACCCTAGCCCTAAACCTAACCTTAACCCTAACCCTTATCCTTTGCCTGACCCTAACCCTAACCCTAACCCTAAACCTAAACCTAACCTTAACCCTAACCCTTATCCTTTCCCTAACCCCAACCCTAACCCTAACCCTAAATCGAAGCTTAACCCTAAACCGAACCCTTACCCTTACCCTAAACCTAACCCTAAACCTAACCCTAACCCTTACCCTTATCGTAACCCTAATCCTTACCCTAACCCTAACCTTAACACTAACCCTTACCCTTACCCTAAACCTAACCCTAACCCGAACCCTAAACATAACCCTAAACCTAACCCTTACCCAGCCATAACCCTAACCCTAACCTAACCCTTACACTTACCCTAATCCTAACCCTAACCTTAACCCTAATTCTAACCCTAACCCTAACCCTTACCCTTAACCTAACACTAACACTAACCTTAATGCTAACACTAAACCTAACTGTAAACCTAACCCTAACCCCAACCCTAAACCTAACCCTAACCCTAAGCCTTACCCTAACCCTAACCCTACACATAACCCTTACCCTTTCCCTAACCCTAACCCTAACTGTAACAATAAACCTTACCCTTAACCTACCCCTTACCCTAACCCTAAACCTAACCTTAAACCTCACCCTAACCCTAACCCTAACACTAACCCTAATCCTAAACTTAACCCTCACCCTAACCTAACGCTAACCCTTACCCTTACCCTAAACCTAACCCTAACCCTAACCCTTACCCTTACCCTATCCCTAAACCTAACCCTAACCCCAAACCTAAACCTAACCCTAACCCTAACACTAACCCTTACCCTAATCCTAACCCTTATCCTAACCATAATGTTAACCCCAACAGTAAACCTTACCCTAACCCTAACCCTAACCCTAACACTAACCCTTACCCTAACCCAAACTCTAAACCTAACCCTAAACCTAACCGTAACACATACCCTTACCCTAACCCTAACGTTAACCCCAACACTAAACCTAACCCTAACCCTAACCCTAACCATAACCCTAACCCTAAACCTAACCCTAACCCTCACCCTAACCCTTCCCCTAACCCTAACCTTAATATCAACACTAAACCTAAACCTAACCCTAAACCTAACCCTTACTCTTACCCTAAACCAAACACTAAACTTTACCCTAACCCTAACCCTAACCCTAACACTTACCCTTAACCTAACCCTTACCTAACACTAAGCCTTACCATAACTCTAACCCTAACACTAACCCTAACCCTAACCCTAACCCTAAACCTTACCCTTACATTAACCCTAACCGTAAACCTGACCCTTAACCTTAACCTAACCCTAATCCTAACCCTTACCCTAACCTAACCCTAACCCTAACCCTTACCATAACCCTAATCCTAATCCTAACTCTAACCCTTACCCTTACCCTAACCATAACCCTAAACCTAAACCTACCCCTTACCTTAACCCTAACCCTTACCCTTACCCTAACCCTAACCCTAAACCTACCCCTAAACCTAACCCTAACCCTAACCCTTACCCTTAACCTAACCCTTACCCTAAACCTAACCCTAACCCTTACCCTTACCCAACACTAACAATCACCTTAACCCTAAACCTAGTTCTAAACCTACCCTTAACCCTAACCCTTATCCTTTCCCTAAACCTAACCCTAAGCCTAAAACTAAACCTAACCCTAACCCTAACCCTAACAATAACCCGTACCCTAACCCTAACCCTAACCTAAACCTTACTCTTACCCTAACCCTAACCCTAACCCTAACACCTATCCTAACCCTAACACTAACATTATCCCTAACCCTTAACCTAACCCTAACACTAACCCTAACCCCCAATCCTAAGCCTTACCCTAACCTTAAACCTAACCCTAAACCCTAACCCTATCCCTAACCTTAACCCCTCACCCTAACACTGCCTTAACCCTTACCCTTTTCCTAACCCTAACGCTAACCCTAACCCTAATCCTTACCCTAATCCTAAACCTATCCCTAACCCTTACCCTTACCCTAAACCTAAACCTAACCCTAAACCTAACTCTTACCATTCCCTTAACCCTAACACTAACCATAACCCTAAACCGTACCCATACCCTAAACCTAACCCTAACCCTTACCTAAACCTAACTTTAACCCTAACCCTAACCCTTACCCTTACCTTAACCCTAACCCTTACCCTAACCCTTACCCTTACCCTAATGCTAAACCTAACCCTTACCCTAACTCTAAACTTAACACATACCCTTACCCTAACCCTAACCCTAACCCTAACTGTAACCCTAAAACTAACACTAACCCTAACCCTAACCCTAACCTTAAACCTTACCCTAACCCTAACCTTAACCCCAACACTAAACCTAACCCTAACCCGAACCCTTACCCTAACCCTAACCTAACCCTTACCCTTACTCTAACCCTAACCGTAACCTTAATCTTAAACCAAAAGCTAACCCTAACCCTTACCCTTACCCTAACCATAAACATAAACCTAACCCTAACCATAACCTTGTCCCTAACCCTATCCCTTACCCTTACCTAACCCTACCCTAAACCTAACCCTAACCCTAAACCTAACCCTTATCCTAACCCTACGCTAACGCTAACACTAACACTTATCCTTACCCTAACCCTAACCATAACCATAACCATAACCCTTACCCTAACCCTAAACCTAACCCTAACCTTTACCCTAACCCTAACCCTAACCCTAACCCTTACCCTAACCCTAACCTTAACCCTTAACCTAACCCTAACCCTTCCCCTTCCCCTAACCCTAACCCTAAACCTAACACTAACCCTAACACTAACCCTAACCCTAACCCTTATACTAACCCTAACCCTAACCCTTACCTTTATCCTAACCCTAACACTAATCCTAACACTTATCCTTACCCTAACACCTAGCCTAACCCTAATGCTAACCCTAACCCTTACCCTAACTCTAACCCTAACCCTAACCCTTACACTTACCCTAACCCTAAACCTAACCCTAACCCAGCTCTAACCCTAACCCTTACCCTTACCCTTACCCTAACCCAAACCCTAACCCTAACCCTAAACCTTACACTTACCCTAAATCTAAAACTAACCCTTACCGTAAACCTAACCCTAATCCTAACCCTAACCCTTACCCTAACCGTAACCCTAACCCTAACCGTAAACCTTACCCTTACCCTAACGCTAACCATAACACTAAGCCTAACCCTAACCCTAACCCTAACCCTAACCCTAACACATACCCTTACCCTAACCCTAACCCTAATCCTAACCCTAAACGTAACCCTAAAAATAACCCTAATCCTAGCCCTAACCCTAACCCTTACCCTAACCATAACCCTAATCCTAACCCTTACCCTTACCCTAACCCTAAACCTAACCTATAACTGACCCTAACCCTAACCCTAACCCTAACCCTTACCCTTAATCTTACCCTAACCCTAACCCTAAGCCTAACCCTAACCTTAACCCTAACCATTACCCTAACCCTAACCCTAAAGCTAAATCTAACCCTAACACTAAACTTAACCCTAACCCTTACCCTTACCCTAAACCTAACCCTAACCCTAACCCTAAACCTAACCCTAACCCTAACCCTAACTCTAACCCTTACCCTTACCATAACCCTAACAATAAACCGAACCCTAACCCTAACCATTACCCTAACCCTAAACCTAATCTTAACCGTAGCCCTTACCCTTACCCTAACCCTAACCCTAAACCTAAACCTAACCCTAACCCTAATTCTAACCCATACCCTTACCATAAACCTAACAATAAACCTAACCCTAACCCTTACTTTTACGCTCACCCTAAACCGAACCTTAACCCTAACCCTAACACTAAACCTAACCCTAACCCTAAACCTAACCCTTATGCTTACCATAACCCTAACCCTAACCCTAACCCTTACACATACCCTAACCCTAATCCTATCCCTAAACCTAACCTTAACCGTAACCCTTACCCTTACCCTAACTCTAACCCTAAGCCTGTCCTAACCCTATCACTTACCCTAACCCTAACCTTAACCATAACACTATCCCTAACCCTAACCCTTACCCTAACCCTAACCCTAAACCAAACCGGAACCCTAAACCTATCCCTAAACCTAACTCTTATCCTTATTCTGACCGTAAACCTAAACCTAACCCTAGTCCTAACCCTAACCCTGACCCCTAACCCTAACGCTAACCCTAACCCTAATATTTACCCTCACCCAAACCCTAAACCTAACCCTAACCCTAACACTTACCCTAACCTTAACCGTAACCCTAACCCATACCCTTACCCTAATCCTAACCCTAACCCTAACACTTACCCTAACACTTACCCTAACACTAACCCTAACCCTAACACTTACACTTTCCCTAACCCTAAAACTAACCTTAACCCTTACCATAACCCTAACCCTAACCCTAACCGTGAACCTAACTTTATCCTTACCCTAAAACTAACACTAAACCTAACACTAACCCTAACCCTAACCGAAACCCTAACCCTAACTGTACCGTAAACCTTACCCTAACCCAAACCCTAACCCCAATCCTTACCCTAAACCTAACCCTTACCCTTTCCCTAACCCTAACACTAACACTAACCCTTACCCTTACCATAACCCTAACCCTAACTTTAACCCTAACCCTATCCCTAACACTTAACCTTACCCTAACCCTAACCATAACACTTACCCTTACTCTAACCCTAACCCTAAACCTAAACCTAAACCTAACCTTAACCCTAACACCAAACCCTAACCCTAAACTTAACCTTACTCTAACCCTTACAATTACCCTAACGCTAACCCTAACACTAAGTCTAACCATAACCCTAACCCTAACACATACCCTTACCCTAACCCTAAACCTAACCCTAACCTTTACCCTAACCCTAACCCTTACCCTAACCCTAAACCTAACCCCTTACTCTAAGCCTTACCTTAACCCTAACCCTAACCCTAACCCTTACCCTTACCCTTAACCTAACCCTAAACCTAACCCTAACCCTAACCTTAACCCTTAACCTAACCCTAACCCTTCCCCTTCCCCTAACCCTAACCCTAAACCTAAAACTAACCCTAACCCTAACCCTTACCCTAACCCTAACCCTTACCCTTACCCTAACGGAAACCCTAACACTAAGCCTAACCCTAACCCTAACACATAGCCTTACCCTAACTCTAAACCTAACCCTAAACGTAACCCTAAAAATAACCCTAATCCTAACCCTAACCCTAACCCTTACCCTAAGCCTAACCCTAATCCTAACCCTTAACCTAACCCTAAACCTAAACTTAAAACCCATCCTTAAAACTTACCCTAACCCTAACCCTAACCCTAACCCAAACACTAAACCTAAAGCTAAACCTAACTCTTACGCTAACCATAACGTTAACCCCAACACTAAACCTAACCCAAACCCTAACCCTAACCCTACCCCTTACCCTAACCCAAACCCTAAACCTAAAGCTAAACCTAACCGTAACACATACACTTACCATAACCCCAACGTTAACCCTAACCCTAAACCTAACCCTAACCCTTACCATAACCTTAACCCTAATCCTAACTCTAACCCTTACACTTACCCTAACACTAACCCTAACCCAAAACCTAACCCTAACCCTAAACTTAACCCTAACCCTAACCCTAACCCCTAACGCTAACCCTAACCCTAACCCTAACCCTAACCCTTACCCTAAACCTAACCCTAAACCTAACCCTAACCCTAAACCTAACCCTAACCCTTACCCTTACCCAACACTAACAATCACCTTAACCCTAAACCTAGCTCTAAACCTAACCTTAACCCTAACCCTTATCCTTTCCCTAACCCTAAACCTAACCCTAAACCTAACCCTAACATTAACTCATACCCTAACCCTAACCCTAACCTAAACCTTACTCTTACCATAACCCTAACCCTAAACCGAAAACCTATGCTAACCCTAACCCTAACCCTAACCCTTAACCTAACCCTAACACTAACCCTAACCACCAAAGCTAACCCTTACCCTAACCTTAACCCTAACCCTAACCTTATCCCTAACACTAACCCCTAACCCTAACACTGCCCTAACCCTTACCCTTTTCCTAACCCTAACGCTAACCCTAACCCTAACCCTTACCCTAACACTAAACCTATCCCAAACCCTTACCCTTACCCTAAACCTAAACCTAAACCTAACCCTAAACCTAACCCTTACCCTTACCTTAACCCTAACCCTAGCCCTAACCCTTACCCTTACCCTA
>JANJXV010000302.1:65000-77500 GCA_024803745.1 Megascapheus bottae
CCTAACCCTTACCCTTACCCTAACCCTAACCCTAACCTTAACCCTAACCCTAACCCTAACACTAAACCTTAACCTTATCCTAACCCTAACCCTAACCCTAACCCTAACACTAACACTAACACTAACCATGACCTGAACCCTAACCCTTACCCTTATCCTAACCCTAACCCTAACCTTAACCCTAACACTAACACTTACCCTTACCCTAACCCTAACCCTAACCCTAAACCTAACCCTAACCTTATCCCTAACCGTTACCCTTACCCTAACCCTAACCCTAACCCTAAACCTAAGCCTAAACCTTACCCTTACCCTAACCCTAACCCTAACTTTAACCCTAACCCTAACCCTAAACCTAACCCCTACCCTTACCCTAACCCTAACCCTAAACCTAACCCTAAACCTTAACCTTCCCCTAACCCTAACCCTAACACTAACCATGAACTGAACCCTAACCCTTACCTTTACCCTAACCCTAACCCTAACTTTAACCCTAACACTAACACTTACCCTTACCCTAACCCTAACCCTAACCCTAACCCTTATGCTAACCCTAACCCTAACCCTAACCCTTAACCTAACCCTAACACGAACCCTAACCCCTATCCCTAACCCTTACCATAACCCTAACCGAACCCTAACCCTAACACATACACTTACCCTAACTCTAACCCTAACCATAACCCTAACCGTAACCCTAAACCTAACATTAAACCTAACCATAATTCTAACCCTAAACTTACCCTAACACTAACCTTAACCCCAACACTAAACGCAACCCTAACCCTTACCATAAAATTTACCCTTTCTCTAACTCTAACCCTAAACGTAAATGTAACCCTAACCCTAACCCTAATACTTACCCTAACCCTAATCCTAACCCTAACCCTTACCCTAACCCTAACCCTAACCCTAAACCTAACAATAACCCTAATCTTATCCCTAAACGTTACCCTTACCCTAACCCTAACCCTAACCCTAACCCTAAACCTAACCCTAACCCTAACCCAAAACCTTACCCTTACCCTAACCCTAACCGTAAACCTAACCCTAACCCTTACCCTTATGCTTTCCCTAACCCTAACCTAACACTTAACCTAACCCTAACCCTAACACTTACCGTAACTTTAACCCTAACCCTAACCCTTACCCTTACCCTAACCCTAACCATAAACCTAACCCTAACCCTAACCCTATCCCTAACCCTATCCCTTACCCTTAACCTAACCCTAACCCTAAACCTAACCCTAACCCTAACCCTAAACCTAACCCTAACCCTAACCCAAAACCTTACCCTTACCCTAACCCTAACCATAAACCTAACCCTAACCCTAACCCTATCCCTAACCCTATCCCTTACCCTTAACCTAACCCTAACCCTAAACCTAACCCTAACCCTAACCACTAAACCTAACCCTCACCCTAACCCTTAACCTTAGCCTAACCCTAACCCTAACCCTAACCCTTACCCTTACCCTAACCCTAACCCTAACCTTAACACCAACCCTAAACCTAATCCTAACAATTACCCTAACCCTAACCTTAACACTAACACTTACCCTTACCCTTACCTTAACCCTAACCCTAAACCTAACCCTAACCCTTACCCTAACCCTAAATCTAATCCTAACCCTTACCCTAACCCTAATACTAACCCTAATACTTACCCTAACCCTAACCCTAACCCCTAAGCCTAAACCTTGACCTAATCCTAACACTAACCCTAACCCTAACCCTTACCCTTAACTTAACCCTAACCCTAACCCTTACCCTAACCCTAACCCTAACACTTATCCTAACGCTTAACCTAACCCTAACCCTAACACATACCCTTACCCTAACCCTAACACTAACCTTAACCCTAAACCTTACCCTTACCCTAACCCTAAACCTAACCCTAAAACTAACCCTAACCCTAACCCTAACCCTAACCCTTACCCTTACCCTAACCCTAAACCTAACCCAAAACCTTACCCTTACCCTAACCCTAACCGTAAACCTAACCCTAACCCTTACCCTTATGCTTTCCCTAACCCTAACCTAACACTTAACCTAACCCTAACCCTAACACTTACCGTAACTTTAACCCTAACCCTAACCCTTACCCTTACCCTAACCCTAACCATAAACCTAACCCTAACCCTAACCCTATCCCTAACCCTATCCCTTACCCTTAACCTAACCCTAACCCTAAACCTAACCCTAACCCTAACCCTAAACCTAACCCTAACCCTAACCCAAAACCTTACCCTTACCCTAACCCTAACCATAAACCTAACCCTAACCCTAACCCTATCCCTAACCCTATCCCTTACCCTTAACCTAACCCTAACCCTAAACCTAACCCTAACCCTAACCACTAAACCTAACCCTCACCCTAACCCTTAACCTTAGCCTAACCCTAACCCTAACCCTAACCCTTACCCTTACCCTAACCCTAACCCTAACCTTAACACCAACCCTAAACCTAATCCTAACAATTACCCTAACCCTAACCTTAACACTAACACTTACCCTTACCCTTACCTTAACCCTAACCCTAAACCTAACCCTAACCCTTACCCTAACCCTAAATCTAATCCTAACCCTTACCCTAACCCTAATACTAACCCTAATACTTACCCTAACCCTAACCCTAACCCCTAAGCCTAAACCTTGACCTAATCCTAACACTAACCCTAACCCTAACCCTTACCCTTAACTTAACCCTAACCCTAACCCTTACCCTAACCCTAACCCTAACACTTATCCTAACGCTTAACCTAACCCTAACCCTAACACATACCCTTACCCTAACCCTAACACTAACCTTAACCCTAAACCTTACCCTTACCCTAACCCTAAACCTAACCCTAAAACTAACCCTAACCCTAACCCTAACCCTAACCCTTACCCTTACCCTAACCCTAAACCTAAATCTAACCCTAACCGTTACCCTTATCCTAAACCTAACCCTAACCTTAACCCTAAACGTAAACCTCAACCTAACGTTAACCCTAACGCTAACCCTAACCCTAACCGTAACTTTAACCCTAACCCTAACCCTAACCCTAACCCTTACCCTTACCCTAACCCTAATCCTAAACCTAACCCTAACCCTACCCTAACACTTTCCCTAACACTATCCCTTACCCTTACCCTAACTCTAACTGTAACCACTAAACCTAACCCTAAACTTAACCCTTACCCTTAACCTAACCCTAACCCTAACCGTAACACTTACCCTTACCCTAACCCTAACCCTAACCTTAACCCCAACCCTAACCCTAACCCTAACCATTACCCTAACCCTAAACCTAACACTAACACTTACCCTTACCGAAACACTAACCCTAAACCTTACCCTAACCCTAAACCTAACCCTAACCCTAACCCTAACACTAACCCTAAGACTTACCCTAACACTAACCATAACCCCTAAGCCTAACCCTTACCCTAACCCTAACCCTAACCCTTACACTTAACCTAACCTTAACCCTAACCCTAACCCTTACCCTTACCCTAACCCTAAGCCTAACCCTAAACCTAACCCTTATCCTTGCCCTAACCCTAACCCTAAACCTAACCGTAAACCTCAACCTAAGCCTTACCCTAACCAAAGCCTAATCCTAATCCTAACCCTAACACTTACCCTTACCCTAACCCTAACCCTAAGCCTAAACCCTAACCTAACCCTAACCTTAACCCTTACCCTTACCCATACCCTTACCCTAACCCTAAACCTACACCTAACCCTAACCCTAATCCTAACCCTTACCCTAAACCTAAGCCTAACCCTTACCCTAACCTTAACGCGAAACTTAACCCTAACCCTAACCCTAAACCTAAACTTAACCCTAACCCTTATCCTTTCCCTAACCCTAACCCTAACCCTAAACCTAACCCTAACTCTAAACCTAACTCTAAACTCAACCCTAACCCTAATCATAACAGGTACCCTAACCCTAACCCTAACCCTAAACTAACCCTTACCCTTACCCTAACCTTAACGCTAAACTTAACCCTAACCCTAACCCTAAACCTAAACTTAACCCTAACCCTTATAATTTCCCTAACCCTAACCTCAACCCTTACGCTTAACCTAACCTTAACTCTAAACCTAACTCTAAACCTAACCCTAACTCTAACCCTAACAGTTACCCTAACACAAACCCTAACCCTAAACTAACACTTACCCTTAACCTAACCCTAACTCTAAACTTAACCCTAACTCTAACCCTAACCCTAACCTTTACCCTTACCCTAACCCTAACCCTAAACCTTCCTCTAGCCCTAAACCTATCCCTAACCCTAACCCTTACACTTACCCTAACCCTAACCCTAAATTTAACCCTACCCGTAACCCCTAACCCTAACCCTAACCCTTACCCTGACCCTAACCCTAACCCTAACTCTAACCCTAACCCTAAACCTTACCCTTACACTAACCCTAACCCTAACCCTTAACCTTACCCTAACCCTATACTTAATCCCAACCCTAAACCTAACCCTAACCCTAACCCAAATCCTTACCCAAACCCTAACCCTAACCTTAACCCTAACACTTACCCTTTCCCTAACCCTAACCCTAACCCTAACCCCTAACCCTAACCTAACCCTTCCCCTTATCCTAACCCTAACCCTAACCCTAACACTTACCCTTACCCCAACCCCAACACTAACCCTAACCCTAACCCTAACCCTTACCCTAACCCTAACACTAACCCTAACCTAAACCTTACCCTTACCCTAACCCTAATCCTATCCTTAACCCTAAACCTAACCCTAACCCTAACCGTAACCCTTACCCTAACCCTAACCCTAACCCTAATCCTAACCCTAAACCTTACCCTTACCCTAAACCTAATCCTAACGCTAACCCTAAATCTTACACTTACCCTAACCCTAACCCTAACCCTTACCCTAACGCTAACATTAACCCAAACCCTAACACATACCCTTCCCCTAACCCTCACCCTAACCCTAACCGTAACCCTAAACCTAACCCTAACACTAACCCTAACCCTTAACCTAACCCTAACTTTACCCCAACACTAAACCTAACCCAAATATTAACCCTAACCTTTACCCTTACCCTAATCCTAACCCTAACCCTAAACCTTAACGTAACACTAACCCTATCCCTAATCCTTAACCTAAACCTAACCCAAACCCTAACCCTTACCCTTACCCTAACCCTAACCCTAACCTAACCCTTACCCTTACCCTAACCCTAACCCTAACTTTAACCCTAACCCTAACCCTAACCCTAAACCTTACCCTTACCCTAACCCTAACCCTAACACTAACACTAACACTAACCATGACCTGAACCCTAACCCTTACCCTTATCCTAACCCTAACCATAACCTTAACCCTAACCCTAATCCTTACCCTTACCCTAACCCTAACCCTAACCCTAAACCTAACCCTAACCTTAACCCTAACCGTTACCCTTACCTTAACCCTAACCCTAAACCTAACACTAAACCTTACCCTTACCCTAACCCTAACCCTAATTTTAAACCTAACCCTAACCCTAAACCTAACCCCTACCCTTACCCTAACCCTAAACCTAACCCTAACCCTAAACCTTAACCTTCCCCTAACCCTAACCCTAACACTAACCATGAACTCAACCCTAACCCTTACCTTTACCCTAACCCTAACCCTAACTTTAACCCTAACACTAACACTTACCCTTACCCTAACCCTAACCCTAACCCTAACCCTTATGCTAACCCTAACCCTAACCCTAACCCTAAACCTAACCCTTAACCTAACCCTAACATGAACCCTAACCCCTATCCCTAACCTTTACCATAACCCTAACCGAACCCTAACCCTAACACATACACTTACCTAACCCTAACCCTAACCATAACCCTAACCGTAACCCTAAACCTAACATTAAACCTAACCATAATCCTAACCCTAAACTTACCCTAACACTAACCTTAACCCCAACACTAAACGCAACCCTAACCCTAACCATAAAATTTACCCTTACCCTAACTCTAACCCTAAACGTAAATGTAACCCTAACCCTAAACCTAATCCTAACCCTAACCCTAACCCTAACCCTAACCCTTACCCTAACGCTAACACTAACACTAAACCTAACAATAACCCTAATCTTATCCCTAAACCTTACCCTTACCCTAACCCTAACCCTAAACCTAACCCTAACCCTAACCCAAAACCTTACCCTTACCCTAACCCTAACCGTAAACCTAACCCTAACTCTTACCCTTATGCTTTCCCTAACCCTAACCTAACACTTAACCTAACCCTAACCCTAACACTTACCGTAACTTTAACCCTAACCCTAACCCTTACCCTTACCCTAACCCTAACCCTAAACCTAACCCTAACCCTAACCCTATCCCTAACCCTATCCCTTACCCTTACCCTAACCCTAACCCTAAACCTAACCCTAACCATAACCACTAAACCTAACCCTCACCCTAACCCTTAACCTTAGCCTAACCCTAACCCTAACCCTTACCCTTACCCTAACCCTAACCCTAACCTTAACACCAACCCTAAACCTAATCCTAACCATTACCCTAACCCTAACTTTAACACTAACACTTACCCTTACCCATACCTTAACCCTAACCCTAACCCTAACCCTAACCCTTACCCTAACCCTAAATCTAACCCTAACCCTTACCCTAACCCTAACCTTAATACTAACCCTAATACTTACCCTAACCCTAACCCTAACCCCTAAGCCTAACCCTTACCCTAACCCTAACACTAACCCTAACCCTAACCCTAACCCTTACCCTTAACTTAACCCTAACCCTAACCCTAACACTTATCCTAACGCTTAACCTAACCCTAACCCTAACACATACCCTTACCCTAACCCTAACCCTAACCTTAACCCTAAACCTTACTCTTACCCTAACCCTAAACCTAACCCTAAAACTAACCCTAACCCTAACCCTAACCCTAACCCTTACCCTTACCCTAAACCTAAACCTAAATCTAACCCTAACCCTTACACTTATCCTAACCCTAACCCTAACCTTAACCCTAAACCTAAACCTAAACCTAACGTTAACCCTAACGCTAACCCTAACCCTAACCGTAACTTTAACCCTAACCCTAAACCTAACCCTAACCCTTACCCTTACCCTAACCCTAACCCTAAACCTAACCCTAACCCTAACCCTAACCCTTTCCCTAACACTATCCCTTACCCTTACCCTAACTCTAACTGTAACCACTAAACCTAACCCTAAACTTAACCCTTACCCTTAACCTAACCCTAACCCTAACCCTAACCGTAACACTTACCCTTACCCTAACCCTAACCCTAACCTTAACCCCAACCCTAACCCTAACCCTAACCATTACCCTAACCCTAAACCTAACACTAACACTTACCCTTACCAAAACACTAACCCTAAACCTTACCCTAACCCTAAACCTAACCCTAAACCTAACCCTAACACTAACCCTAAGACTTACCCCAACACTAACCATAACCCCTAAGCCTAACCCTTACCCTAACCCTAACCCTAACCTTTACACTTAACCTAACCCTAACCCTAACCCTAACCCTTACCCTTACCCTAACCCTAAGCCTAACCCTAAACCTAACCCTTATCCTTGCCCTAACCCTAACCCTAAACCTAACTGTAAACCTCAACCTAAGCCTTACCCTAACCAAAGCCTAATCCTAACATTAGCACTTACCCTTACCCTAACCCTAACCCTAAGCCTAAACCCAAACCTAACCCTAACCTTAACCCTTACCCTTACCCTTACCCTTACCCTAACCCTAACCCTAAACCTAAACCTAACCCTAACCCTAACCCTAACCCTTACCCTAAACCTAACCCTAACCCTTACCCTTACCCTAACCTTAACGCGAAACTTAACCCTAACCCTAACCCTAAACTTAAACCTAACCCTTATCCTTTCCCTAACCCTAACCCTAACCCTAAACCTAACCCTAACTCTAAACCTAACTCTAAACTCAACCCTAACCCTAATCCTAACAGTTACCCTAACCCTAACCCTAACCCTAAACTAACCATTACGCTTACCCTAACCTTAACGCTAAACTTAACCCTAACCCTAACCCTAAACCTAAACTTAACCCTAACCCTTATAATTTCCCTAACCCTAACCTCAACCCTTACGCTTAACCTATCCTTAACTCTAAACCTAACTCTAAACCTAACCCTAACTCTAACCCTAACAGTTACCCTAACACAAACCCTAACCCTAAACTAACACTTACCCTTAACCTAACCCTAACCCTAAACTTAACCCTAACTCTAACCCTAACCCTAACCTTTACCCTTACCCTAACCCTAACCCTAAACCTACCTCTAGCCCTAAACCTATCCCTAACCCTAACCCTTACACTTACCCTAACCCTAACCCTAAATTTAACCCTAACCGTAACCCCTAACCCTAACCCTAACCCTTACCCTTACCCTAACCCTAACCCTAACTCTAACCCTAACCCTAAACCTTACCCTTACACTAACCCTAACCCTAACCCTTAACCTTACCCTAACCCTATACTTAATCCCAACCCTAAACCTAACCCTAACCCTAATCCTTACCCAAAACCTAACCCTAACCCTAAACCTAACACTTAACCTTTCCCTAACCCTAACCCAACCCTAACCCCTAACCCTAACCTAACCTTTCCCCTTATCCTAACCCTAACCCTAACCCTAACACTTACCCTTACCCCAACCCCAACACTAACCCTAACACTAACCCTAACCCTTACAATAACCCTAACCCTAACCCTAACCTAAACCTTAACCTTACCCTAACCCTGATCCTATCCTTAACCCTAAACCTAACCCTAACCCAAACCCTAACACTTACCCTAACCCTAACCCTAACCCTAATCCTAACACTAAACCTTACCCTTACCCTAAACCTAAACCTAACCCTTACCCTAAACCTAATCCTAACGCTAACCCTAAATCTTACCCTTACCCTAACCCTAACCCTAAACCTAACCCTAACCCTTACCCTAACGCTGACCCTAACCCAAACCCTAACACATACCCTTACCCTAACCCTCACACTAACCCTAACCGTAACCCTAAACCTAACCCTAAACCTAACCCTAACACTAACCCTAACCCTTAACCTAACCCTAAATTTACCCCAACACTAAACCTAACCCAAATATTAACCCTAACCTTTACCCTTACCCTAACCCTAACCCTAACCCTTAACGTAACACTAACCCTATCCCTAATCCTTAACCTAAACCTAACCCAAACCCTAACCCTAACCCTTATCCTAACCCTAACCCTAACCTAACCCTTACCCTTACCCTAACCCAAACCTTACCCTTACCCTAACCCTAAACCTAACCCTAACGCTAAACCTAAACCTAACCCTAACATGAACCCTAACCCTTACCCTTTCTCTAACCCTAACCCTAACCCTAAACCTAACCCTAAGCCTAACCCTAACCCTTACCCTTACCCTAACCTAACCCTAAATCTAACCCTAACCCTTACCCTTACCCTAAACCTAACCCTAACTTAAATCTAACCCTAACCCCAAGCCTAACCTTAACCCTATCCCTTATCATTTCCCTAACCCTAACCCTAACCCTAAGCCTGAATCTAACCCTAACCCTAAACCTAACCCTTACCCTTACACTAACCCTAAACCTAAACCTAACACTAACTCTAACCCTAACTTTAACCCTAACCCTAACCCTAACCCTAACCTTAACCCTAACCCTTACCCTTACCATAACTCTAACCCTAACCCTAACGCTAAACCTAACCCTAATCCTAAACCTAACCCTTACCCTAACCCTAACCCTAAACCTAACCCTAACCTTAACCCTAACCCTAACCCTCACCCTAACCCTAACCGAAACCCTAAACCTAACCCTAAACCTAACCCTAACCCTAACCCTAACCCTTAACCTAACCCTAACTTTACCCCAACACTAAACCTAACCCAAATATTAACCCTAAAGTTTACCCTTACCCTAACCCTAACCCTAACCCTAACCCTTAATGTAACACTAACCTAATCCCTAATCCTTAACCTAAACCTAACCCTTACCCTTACCCTAACCTAACCCTAAATCTAACCCTAAACCTTACCCTTACCCTAAACCTAACCCTAACCTTAAATCTAACCCTAACCCTAAACCTAAACTTAACCCTAACCCTTATCATTTCCCTAACCCTAACCCTAACCCTAAGCCTAAATCTAACCCTAACCCTAAACCTAACCCTTACCCTTACCCTAACCCTAAACCTAAACCTAACCCTAACCCTTACACTTACCCTAACCCTAACCCTAACCCTAAAGCTAACCCTAATCCTAAACCTAACCCTTACCCTAACCCTAAACCTAACCCTAAACCTAACCTTAACCCTAACCCTTACCCTAACCCTAACCGTAACCTTAACCCTAATCCTAACCCTAACCCTGACCCTTACCCTTACCCTAACCCTTACCCTAAACCTAACTCTAACCATAACCCAATTCCTAAACCTATCCTTTACCCTTACCCTAACCCTAATCCTGAACCAAACCCAAACCCTAACCACTAACCCTAACCCTAAACCTAACCCTTACCCTTAACCTAACCCTAACCCAACCTCTAACCCTAACCCTAATCCTTACCCTTACCCTAAGCCTAACCCTAAGCTTAACCCCAATCCTAAACCTAACCCTAACCCTCACCCTAAACGTTACCCTAACTCTAACCCTGAACCTAACATTAATCCTTATCCTTACCCTACCCTAAAACTAACCCTAACCCTAACCCTTTTCCTAACCCTATCCCTAAACCTAACCCTTAACCTAACCCTTACACTAACCCTAATCCTAACCCTTAACCCTAACCCTAACACTAACCCTTACCCTTACCCTAACCCTAAGCCTAACCCTAACAATTACCCTTACCCTAACCCCAAACCTCTCACTATCTCTAACCCTAACCCTTACCCTAACCCTAACCCTAACCATAACCCTTACCCTTACCCTAACCCTAATCTTAACCCTAACCCTAACAATAACCCTAAAGCTTACCCTTACCCTAAACCCTAACCATTACCTAAACCTAACACTACCCTAACCCTAACCCTATCCCTAACCCCTTACTGTAGCCCTAACCCTAACCCCTAACCCTATCCCTAACGCTAACCCTTACCCTTATCCTAACCCCTACCCAAACGCTAAAGGTAATCCTAACCATTACACTAACCCTAAAACTAACCATAACCCTAACCCTTACTGTTACCCTAAACATAAACCTAATGCTAACCCTAACCCTAACCCTAACCCTAACCCTTACACTTAGCCTAACCCTAACCGTAACCCTAACCCTTAACCTTACCCTAACCCTAAACCTAACCCTAAACCTAACCCTTAGCTAACCTTTACCCTAACCCTAACCCTTAACCTAACCCTTACCCTGACCCTAACAGTAACTCTAACTTTAAACCTAACCCCTAACCCTAACTGTAACCCCAAACCCTAAACCTAACATTAACCCTTACCCTTACCCTAAACCTAACGCAAACCCTAACCCTAACCCTAACTCTTATCCTAAACCTAACCCTAGCCCTGACCCTAACACTAACTCTTATCCTAAACCTAACCCTAACCCTAACCCTAACACTTAACCTAACCCTAACACTAACCCTAACCATAACCCCTATCCCTAACCCCGAACCCTAACCCTAAACCTAACCCTTAACCTAACCCTTACCCTAACCCTAACCGTAACCCTAACCCTAACCCTAAACCTAACCCCTAACCCTAACCCTATCGCTAACACTAACCCTAACCCCTAACCCAACCCTAACCGTAACCCTTACCCTTATCGTAACACTACCCTAACCCCAAAACTTAACCTTACCCTAACCCTAATCCTAACCCTTACCCTAACCCTAAACCTAACCCTAACCCTTACCCTTACCCTAACCCTAAACCTAACCCTAACCCTAACACTTACCCTTAGCCTAACCCTAACCTTAACCCTTACTCTTACCCTAACGCTAACCCTAAACCTAACCCTAACCCTAACCCTAACCTTTACCCTAAACCTAATCCTAACCCTAACCTTAACCCTAATCCTAACCCTAACCCTGACCCTTACCCTTGCCCTAAACCTAACCCTAAACCTAACCCTAACCATAACGCAATTCCTAAACCTATCCTTTACCCTTAACCTAACCCTAACCCTAAACCAAACCCTAACCCTAACCACTAACCCTAACCCTAACCCTAACCCTTACCCTTACCCTAACCCTAACCCTAACCTTAACCCCAACCCTAAACCTAACCCTAACCCTAACTCTAAACGTTACACTAACTCTAACCCTAAACCTAACTCTAACAGTTATCCTTACCCTACCGTAAACCTAACTCTAACCCTAACCCTTTTCCTAACCCTAACCCTAAACCTAACCCTTAACCTATCGTTAACACTAACCCTAACCCTAACCCTAACCCCTAACCCTAAACCTAACACTAACCCTTACCCTTACCCT
>JANJXV010000302.1:80000-105000 GCA_024803745.1 Megascapheus bottae
CCTAACCGTAACCCTAAACCTAACCCTAACTCTTACCCTAACCCTAACCGTAACCCTTACCCTTGCCCTAACCCTAAACCTAAACCTAACCCTAACCCTAACCTTAACCCTAACCTTAACCATAACACTAACCCTAACCCTAACCCTTACCCTTACCCTACCCTAACCCTAAAACTAACCCTAACCCCAACCCTAACCCTAACCCTTACCCTTACTCTAACCCTAACCCTAACCCTACCACCTAAACCTAACCCTAAAACTAACCCTTACCCTAACCCTAACCCTAACACTTACCCTTACCCTAACCCTAACCCTTATCCTAACCCTAACCCTAACCCTAACCCTTATCATAACCCTAACCCTAAGCCTAACCCCTAACCCTCACCCTAAACCTAACTCTAACCCTGACCCTAACACTAACCCTAACCCTAACCCTTACCCTAACCCTAAATCTAACCCTTACCCTAACCCTAACCATAACTCTAACCTTAACCCAAACCCTAACCCTAAACCTAACCCTAACCTTAAGCACAACTATAAACATAATCCTAACCCTAACCCTTACCCTTACCCTAATTGTAACCCTAAGCCTAACCCTAACCCTAACCCTTACCCTAACCCTAACCCTAATCCTAATCCTAACCCTTCCCCTTCCCCTAACCTTAACCATAACCCTAAACCTAATCCTTACCCTTACCTTAACCCTAACCCTAAACCTAACCCTAACCCTTTCCCTTACCCTAACCCTAACCCTAACCTCAGCCCTAACCCTTACCCTAAACCTAACCCTAACCCTAACCCTATCCCTTATCCTTACCCTAACCCTACCCCTAACCTTAACCCTTACATTAACCCTAACCCTAACCCTTAACCTAAGCCTAACCCAAACCCTAACCCTAACCCCTAACCCTAACCCTTAACCTTCCCCTAACCCTAACCCTAACGCTAACCCTTACCCTTAACCAGTCCTAAATCTAACTCTAACCCTAACCCTAACCCTTAACCTAACCCTAACCCTAACCCTAACCCTTACACTTAACCTAACCCTAACCCTAACACTAACCCTAACCCTAACCCTAACCCTTATCCTAACCCTAGACCTAACCCTAAACCTTAACCTAACACTAACACTAACCCTGAACCCTAACCCTAACCCTTACCCTAACCCTAACCCTAACCCTAACCCTTACCCTAACCCTAACCCTAACCCTTACTCTAATCCTAACCCTAACCTCAATCTTAAACCTAACCCTAACCCTAACCCTTACCCTTACCCTAATCCTAACCTAAACCTCACCCTTAACATAACCCTAATCCTAACCCTACCCTAACCCTAACCCTAACCTCAACCTTAACCTAAAGCCTAACCCTACACCTAACCCTTACCCTTACCATTATCCTAACCATAAACCTAACCCTAATCCTAACACTGACCCTAACCCTAACCCTAACCCTAACCTAACACTTACCCTTACCATAACCCTAACCTAACCTTAACCCCAACCCTAAACCTAACCGAAACCCTAACCCTAAACCTTACGCTAACCCTAAACCTAACCCTAACCCTAACACCCTTACCATAAAACTAACACTTATCCTAACCCTAACCCTAACCCTAACCCTAAACCAAACCCGTAACTTAACCCATAATATTAACCCTAACCCCTAACCCTTACCCTTACCCTAACCCTAACCCTAACCCTAACTCTTACCCTTATTCTAACTCTAACACTAACTCTAACCCTAATTCTAAACCTAACCCTTACCCTAACCCTAACCCTAACCCTTCCTCTAACTCTAACTCTAACCTCAACCCTAACCCTAACCATAACCTTAACCCTTACCATTACCCTAACCCTAACCTTAACCCTAACCCTTACCCTCATCCTAACACTAAGCCTAACCCTATCCCTAACCCTAACCCTAACCCTTACCCTAACCCTAAACCTTACCCTAACCCTAACCCTAACCCTAACCCTTACCCTAACCATAACCCTTATCCTAAACTCAACCTTAACCCTAACCCTAACTCTAAGCCTTACCCTTATCCTAACACTAAGCTTAACCCTGACCCTAACCCTAACCCTAACCCTTAACGTAACCCTAACCCTAAAACTAATCCTAACCCTAACACTAACCTTAACCCTAATCCTAACCATAACCCTTAACCTTACGCTTACCCTCACCCTAACCTTAACCCTAACCCTAACCCTAACCCTTAACTTTACCCTTACCTTAAACCTAAACCTAACCCTGACCCTTACCCTTACCATCACCCTAACCAAACCCTAACCCTAACTCTAACCCTAACACTTACCCTAACCCTAACCCTAATCCTAACCCTTACCCTTACCCTAACCCTAAACTTAACCGAAAATCTAAACCTAACCCTAACCCTAACCCTAACACTTACCCTAACCATAACCCTAACCCTCACCCTAACACCCTGACCCTAACCCTAAAAATAACCCTAACCCTTACCCTAACCCTAACCCCAACCCTTACCCTAGCCCTAACACTTACCCTAACCCTAACCCTAACCCTAACCCTTACCCTAACCCTAACCCTAACCCTTACCCTAACCCTAACCCTAACCCTAACCTAATCCTTACCCTAACCCTAACCCTAACCCTAACACTAACATTTACCCTTACCCTAACGCTAACCCTAACCCTAACGCTAACCCTAACGCTAACACATACCCTTAGCCTAACCCTAAACATTACCCTAAACCTAAACCTAAACCTAACCCTAAACTTTACCCTAACCCTAAACCTAACCTTAGCACTTACCCTTAGCCTAACCCTAACCATTACTCTAAACCTAAACCTAACCCTAATCCTAACCCTTACCCTAACCCTAACCCTAACCCTAACCCTAACCCTTACCCTTACCCTAAACCTAAACGTAACTCTAACCGTAACCATAAACCTAACGCTAACCCTTCCCCTAACCCTAACCCTTACCCTAATACTAACCCTAACTCTAACCCTAAACTTAATCCTAACTCTAACCCTAACCCTTAACATTAGCCTAACCCTAACCCTAAACCTAACCCTAAACCTGACGCCAAAGCTAACCTTAACCCTAACCCTAACCCTAACAATTGCCCCTAACCTAACCATAAACCTAACACTAACCCTAACCCTCACCATAAACATAACCCTTACCCTAACCCTAACCCTAAACCTAACCCTAATCCTAACCCTAACGCTAACTCCTAACCCTAACCCTAACCCTAAACCTTACACTTATTCTAACCCTAACCCTAACACTTACCTTACTCTTTCCCCTACCCTAACCCTAACCCTAACCCTTACAATTACCCTAACCCTAACCCTAACCTTAACCCTTACCCTTACCCTAACACTAACCCTAACCCTAAACCTAAACCTTACCCTTACCCTAAACCTAAACCTAACCATTACCCTAAACCTAAACCTAACCCTAACCGTTACCCTTACTTTAACCCTCTCCCTAACCCTAACCCTTACCTTTACTGTAATGCTAAACCTATCTCTAACACTAACCTTTACCCTAACCCTAACCCTAACCCTAACCCTTAGCCTTACCCTCATCCTAACCCTAACCCTAAGCTTAACCCCAACCCTAAACCTAACCCTAACCCTAACCCTTACCATTACCCTAACCCTAACCCTAAACCTAACCCTAAACCTAATCCTAACCCTAACCCTTACCCTAATCCTAACCACAATCCTTTCCCTAACCCTTATCCGTACCCTAATCCTAACCCTAACCCTAAACCAAACCCTAACCGTAACCCTAACCCTTACCCTAACCCTAACCCTAACCCTTAACCTAACCTAACACTAACCCTAACACCTAAATCTAAGCCTAACCCTAACCCCAACGCTAAATCTACACCTAACCCTTACACTAACCCTAACCCTAACCCTAACCCTCACACTTACCCTAACCCAAACCCTAAACCTAAGGCCAACCTTAACCCTAACTCTAACTCTTACTCTTACTCTAACCCTAACCCTAAACCTAACCCTAACCCTTACACCTAACCCTAACCATAACCCTTATCCTTACCCTAACCCTAACCCTAACCCTAACACTTAACCAAAACCTAACCCTAAACCTAACCCTTACCCTTACCCTAATCCTAACCCTAACCTTAACCCCAACGCTAAACCTAACCCTAACACTTACCCTAACTCTAACCCTAAAACTCACCCTAAAACTTACCATTACCCTAACTCTAAACCTAACCCTAACCCTTAACCTAACCCTAACACTAACCCTAACCCCTAACCCTAACCCTTACCCTAACCCTAACACTAACCCTAACCCCTAACCCTAACCCTAAACCTAACCCTAACCCTAACCCTAACCCTTACTCTTACCTTAACCCTAACCCTAACCCTAACACGTACCCTTACCCTAATGCTAACCCTAAACCCAACCCTAACCTTAATCCCAACCCTAAACCTAACCCTAACCCTAACCCTAACACTAACATTTACACTTACCCTAACCCTAACCCTAACCATAACGCTAACCCTAACCCTAAGACTTACCCTTAGCCTAACCCTAACCATTGCCCTAACCCTAACCCTAACCCTTACCCTAACCATAACCCTTACCCTTACCCTAACCCTAACCCTAACCCTAAACCTAACCCTAACCCTAAAACTAATCCTAAACGTAAACTTAACCCTTGCCCTCACTCTAACCCTAACCCTAAACCTAACCCTAACCCTTACCCTTACCCTAACCCTAACCCTAACCCTAACCCTTACCCTAACCATAACCCTTACCCTTACCCTAACCCTAACCCTAACCCTAAACCTAACCGTAACCCTAAACCTAACCCTAACTCTAAACCTAACCCTAAACCTTACCCTTACTCTAAACCTAACCCTAACCCTAAACCTTACCCTTACCCTAAACCTAACCCTAACCCTTACCCTAAACCTAAGCCTAACACTAACCCTAACCCTAACCCTGACACTTACCTTAACCATAACCCTAACCCTAACCCTAACCCTTACCCTTACCCTAACGCTAACCCTAACCCTAACCCTAAACCTAAACCTAACCCTAAAACATACCCTTGCCCTAACACTAACGCTAACCCCAATCCTAACCCTAACCCTAACCCTAAACTTTACCCTTAACCGAACCCTAACCCTAACTCTTACCCTAATCCTAACCCTAACACTAACCCTAACCCGAACCTTAACCCTTACCCTTACCCTTACCCTAACCCTAACCCTAAACCTAACCCTATCCCTAACCCTAACCCTAACCCTCACACTTACCCTTATTCTAATCCTAACCCTAACTACAACCCTAACCCTTACACTAACCCTAACTCTAACCCTAACCCTTACACTTACCCTAATCCTAAACATAACCCTAACCCTAACCCTTACCCTTACCCTAACCCTAAACCTAACCCCAACCCTAACACTAAAAATTACCCTTACACTAAACATAACCCTAACCGTTACCCTAACCATAACCCTAACACTAACCCTAACCCTTACCCTTAACTTAACCCTAACCTTAACCCTTACCCTTACCCTAACGCTAACCCTAACACTAATCTTAACCCTAACACTGACCCTACCGCTTACCCTTACCCTAATCCTAACCCTAACTCAAACCTAACCCTAACCCTAACCGTAACCGTTACCATAACCCTAAACCCAACCCTTACCCTAACGCTAATCCTAACCCTAAACTTAACCCTAAACCTAAACCTAACCCTTATCCTTACGCTAACCCTAACCCTAAACCTAACCCTAATCCTAACCCTAACACTAACCCTAACCTTAACCCTAACCCTAACCCTATCCCTAACCCTTACCCTTACCCTAAACCTAACCCTAATCCTAACCTTAACAATAACCCTTACCCTTACCCTAACCGTAACCCTAAACCTAACCCTAACCCTTACCCTTACCCTAACCCTAAACCTAACCTTAACCCTAACTCTAACCCTAACCCTAAACTTAACCCTAACCCTTATCCTTACCCTAACTCTAACCCTAACCCTAACCCTAAACCTAAACCTAACCCTAAACCTAACCCTTACCCTTATCCTAACCGTCAACCTGAAACTAACCGTAACCCTTACCCTGACCCTTACTCTAACCATAATCATAACTCTAACCCTGAACTTACCCCTAACCCTTACCGTTACCCTAACCCTAAGCCTAACCCTAACCCTAACCCTAAACCTAACCCTAACACTAACCCTAACCCTTACCCTAACAATAACCTTGGCCCTAACCCTAACCCTAACCCTTACCCTTACCCTAACCCTAACCCTAAACTTACCCCTAACCTTACCCAAACCCAAACTCTAATCCAAACTCTTTCAATTACCCTAACCCTAACCTTAACCCTAACACTAACCCTAACCCTAACCCTTTCCCTTACCCTAAACCTAACCCTAAACCTAACCCTAACCCTAACCCTAACCCTAAACCTAACCCTAACCCCAACCTTACACCTAACACTAACCCTAACACTAACCCTAACCATTACCCATACCCTTATAACCCTAACCCCAAACTTAACCCTAACACTAACCCTAACCCTAATCCCTAACACTAAACTTAACCCTAACCCTAACCCTTACACTTATCCTAAACCTAACCCTAACACTTACGCTTAGCCTAACCCCTACCCTAACCCTACCCTAACCATAACCCTTACCCTAACCCTAACCCTAACCCTAACCCTTACCTTACCCTAAACTGAAACCTAACCCTAACCCTAACCCTATGCCTTACCCTAAACCTAACCCTAACCCTAACCCTAAAACTTACCCTTACCCTAAACCTAACCCTAACCCCTAACCTAAACCTAACCCTAACCCTAACCCTAACCTAACCTTTTCCCTAACCCTAACACAAACCCTAACCCTTACTCTAACTCTAACCCTAACCATAACCCTAACCCTTACCCTAACCCTAACTCTAACCCTAACCCTTACCCTAATCCTAAACGTAACAGTAACCCTAACCCTAAACCTTACCCTTCCCCTAACCCTAACCCTAATGCTAACCCCAATCCTAACCAAAAACCTTACCCTTACACAAAACCTAACCCTAACCCAAACCCTAACTATAACCCTAACACTAACCCTAACCCTTACCCTTACCTTAACCCTAACCCTAACACTTACCCTTAGCCTAACGCTAACCCTAATCCTAACCTTAACCCTAACTCTAACCCTAACCCTTACCTTACCCTAAACCTAACCCTAACTCTAACCTAACCCTAACCCTAACGTAACCCTTACCCTAACCTTAACCCTAACCCTTACCCTAACCCTAACCCTAACCCTAAACTTAACCATAACCCTTACCCTTACCCTAACTCTAAGGCTAAACCTAACCCTAACCCTAACACTTACCCTTGCCCTAAACCTAACCCTAACCCTTACCCTTACCGTAACCCTAACCCTAAACCTAACCTTAACCCTAAGCCTTACCCTTACCCTAACCGTAACGCTAAACCTAACCCTAACCCTTACCCTTAACCTAATCCTAAACCAAACCTTAACCGTAACCCTAACCCTAACCCTCACCTTAACCCTAACCCTTATCCTTACCCTAACCCTAACCCTAACCCTAAACCAAAACCTAACCCTAACCCTAAACCTTACCCTTACCCTAACCCTAACCCTAAACCTAACCATAAACCTAACTCTAAACCTAAAACTAACCCTAACCCTAACCCTAACCCTTACCTAAACCCAAACTCTAACCCAAACTCTAACCCTTACCGTAACCCTAACGATAACCTTAATGCTAACCCTAACCCTAACCTTACCCTAACCGTAACCCTAACCGTAACCGTAACCCTAACCCTAAAACTAACCCTAACCCTAACCCTAAACCGAACCTTAACCCTAACACTAACCCTAACCCTAACCCTTAACCTTACCCTAAACCTAACCCTAAACCAAAACCTAAACCTAACCCTAAACCTAACCCTTACCGTAACCCTAACTCTAAAACTAACGCTAACCCTAACCCTAACCTTAAACCTAACACTAACCCTAACTGAAACCCATACCCTTACCCTTACCCTAACCCTAACCCTAACCGTAAACCAAAACCTAACCCTAACCCTAAACCTTACCCTTACCCTAACCCTAACCCTAAACCTAACCATAAACCTAACTCTAAACCTAAAACTAACCCTAACCCTAACCCTAAACCTGACTCTTACTCTTACCCTAATCCTAAATCTATATCTAACCCTAACACTAACCCTAACACTAACCCTAACACTAACCCCTAACCCTAACCCTAACCCTAACCATTACACTTATCCTAACCCTAACCCTAACCCTAACACTTACTCTTACCCTAAGCCCTACCCTAACCCTAACCCTAACCCTCACCCTAACCCTAAGCCTAACCCTAACCCTTACCCTTACCCTAAACCTAAACTTAACCCTAATCCTTTCCGTTACCCTAAACCTAACTCTAACCCTAAAACTTACCCTTACCCTAAATCTAACCCTAACCATTACCCTAAACCTAACCCTAAGCCTAACCCTTACCCTTACCCTAACCTTAACCCTAACCCTAACACTTACCCTTACAGTAACCCTAACCCTAACAATAACCCTAACCATTACCATAACCCTAACTCTAACCATAACCCTTACACTTACCTTAATACTAAACATAACCCTAACCCTAAACCTAAACCTTATCCTTACCCTAACCCTAACCCCAAACCTAACCATAACCTTAACCTTACACTAAACCTAAACCTAACCCTTACCCTAACCATCACCCTAAATATATCCCTAACCCTTACCCTTACCTTAACCCTAACGCTAACCTATAACTTACCCAAACGCTAAGCCTAACCCTAACCTTAATCCTAACCCTAACCTTAACCCTTACCCTAACCCTAACCCCAACCCTAACCCTTACGCTAACCCTAACCCTAACCTTAACCCTAACCTAACCCTAACCCTAACCCTTACCCTTTCCCTAAACCTAAACCCAAACCAACCCCTAACCCTAACCCTAAACCTAACCCTAAACCTAACCCTTACCCTTACCCTTACCCTAACCCTAACACTAAACCTAACTCTAACCCTAACCCTAACATAACCCCGAACCCTAACCCTAACCCTAACCCTAATACTAACCCTTACCCTTATCCTAACACTAACCCTAATCCTAACCCTAAAACTAACACCTAACCTTACCCTAACCCTAAACCTAACCCTAACCTTAACCCTTACCCTAACCGTAACACTAACCCTAACCTAACCCTTACCCTCACCGTAATCCTAAACCTAACCCTAACTCTAACCCAACCCTAACCCTTACCCTTACCCTAACCCTAACCCTAACCCTAACCCTAAGCCTAAAACTTACCCTTACAGTAAACCTTACCCTAAACCGTACCCTAACCGTAACCCTAAACCTAACCCTACCCTTATCCTTACCTCAACCCTAACACTAACCCTAACGCTTACCCTAATCCTAACCTTAACCCTAAACCTCACACTAACTGTAACCCTAAACCTAACCCTTACCCTTACCCTAAACCTAAACCTAAAACTACCCCTAACCCTAACCCTAACCCTAACCCTATCCCTTACCCTTACCCTTACCCTAACCCTAACCCTAAACCTCACACTAACTGTAACCATAACCCTAAACCTTACCCTTACCCTAAACCTAAACCTAACCCTAACCCTAATACTAACCCTTACCCTTATCCTAACACTAACCCTAATCCTAACCCTAACACTAACACTTACCCTTACCCTAATCCTAAACCTAACCCTAACTTTAACCCTTACCCTAACCGTAACCCTAACCCTAAACTAACCCTTCCCATTACCCTAATCCTAAACCTAAACCTAACTCTAACCCAACCCTAACCCTTACACTTACCCTAACCCTAACCCTATCCTAACCCTAACGCTAAACCTTACCCTTACCCTAACCCTAACCCTAACCCTAACCCTAACCCTTACCCTTACCTGAACCCTAACCCTAACCCTAACCCTTACCCTTACCCTAACGCTAACCCTAACTCTGACCTTAACCCTTACCCAAACCCTAACACATGATATTACCCTAACCCTAACACTAACCCTAACCGTAACCCTAAACATAACCCTTACTCTAACCATAACCCTAACCCTTACCCTAACCCTAACCCTAACCCTGACCCTTACCCTTACCCTAAACCTAACCCTAACCTTAACCCCAAGACTAAACCTAACCCTAACACTAACCCTAAACCTGATCCTTACCCTAAGCCTAACCCTAATCCTAACCCGAACCCTAAACCTAACCCTTACCTTAACCCTAACCCTAATCCTAATCCTAACCCCTACCCTTACCCTAACCCTAACCCTAAACCTAAACCTAACCCTAACCCTTACCCTTACCCTTACCCTAACCCTAACCCTAAACCTATCCCTAACCCTTACCCTTACCGTAACCCTAATCCTAACCTTTACCCTAACCCTAACCCTAACCCTAACCTTAACCCTAACCCTTATCCTAACCCTAACCCTAACCCTAAACCTAACTCTAACCCTAAACGTAAACCTTAACCTTACCCTAACCCTAACCCTAAACCTAACCGTAAACCTTACCCTAAACCTAACCATAATCCTAACTCTAACCCTAACCTTAACACTATTCATTACCCTTACCCTAACCCTAAACCTAACCCTAAACCTCAACCTAACCCTAACCCTAACCCTTAACCTAACAATAACCCTGGCCCTAACCTTAACCCTAAACCTAACCATTACCCTAACCCTAAACCTAACCTTACCCCTAACCCTAACCCTAAACCTTACCCTTACCCTAACCCTAACCCTTACCATTTCGCTAACCCTAACCCTAAAAATAACACTTACCCTTACCCTAACCCTAATCCTAAACCTAACCCTAACCCAAACCCTAACCCTAACCCTAACCCTAAACTTAACCCTAACACTAACTCTAACCCTAACACTTACCCTTACCCTAAAACTAACCCTAAACCTAACCATAACCGTAACCATAAACCTTACCCTTACCCTAACCCTAAACCTAACCCTAACCCTAACCATAACCCTAACACTTACCCTTACCCTAACACTAACCCTAACCCTAACCTTAACCCTTTCCCTAACCCTAACCCTAAACCTAACCCTAACCCTAATCCTAACACTTACACTAGCCCTAACCCTAACCCTAACCCTTACCCTAACCCTAACCCTTACCCTAACCCTAACCCTAACCCTCACCCTTACACTAACCCTAACCATTAACCCTAACCCTAACCCTTACCCTAACCCTAACTGTAACACTAACCCTTACCCTAACCCTAACCCTAACCCTCACCCTTACTCTAACCCTAGCCCTAACCCTAACCCTAACCCTTACCCTAACCCTAACCGTAACCCTAACCCTTACCCTTACCCTTACCCTAACCCTTACCCTAAACCTAACCCTAACCCGAACCCTAACCCTAACCCTAACAGTAAATTTAACCCTAACCCTAACCCTAACCCTAACCTTACCCTTACCAATTCCCTAACCCTAAACCTTACCCTTACCCTTACCCTAAACTTAACCCTAACCCTAACCCTTACCCTAACACTAACCCTAAACCTAACCCTAACCCTAACCCTAACCCTAACACCTAAACCTAACCCTAAACCTAACCCTTACCCTTACCCTAACCGTAAACCTAAACCTAACCGTAACCCTTACCCTGACCCTAACTCTAATCATAAGCCTAACTCTAACCCTAAACTTTACCCTAACCCTTACCCTTACCCTAACCCTAACGCTAACCCTAACCCTAAACCTAACCCTAACACTAACCCTAACCCTTACCCTAAACCTAACCCTAAACCTAACCCTAACCCTAACCCTAACACTAACACCTAAACCTAACCCTAACCCTAACCCTTACCCTAACCCTAACCCTAACCCTAACACTTACCCTTACCCTAACCCTAACCCTTATTCTAGCCCTAGACCTAACCCTAACCCTTAACCTAACCCTAACACTAACCCTTATCCTAGCCCTAACTCTAACCCTAACCCTAACCCTAACCCTTACCCCAACCCTAACCCTAACCCTTACTGTAACACTAACCCTAACCTCAATCTTAACCCTAAACCTAACCCTAAACCTTAACCTTACCCTAACCCTAAACCTAAACCTCACCCTTACCCTAATCCTTACCCTAACCCTAACCATAATCCTTACCGTAACCGTAAACTTAACCATAACCTCAACCTTAACCCAGAGCCTTACCCAAAACCCTTACCCTTACCCTTACCATAACCCTCACCCTAACCCTAACCCTAACCATAAACCTATCCCTAAACCTAACCCTAAACCTAAACCTAACCCTTACCCTTAACGTAACCCTAAACGTAAACCTAACCGTAACCCTTACCCTGACCCAAACTCTAATCATAATCCTAACACTAACCCTAACCTTAACCCTAACACTTACCCTTACCCTAACCCTAACCCTAACCCTAACCCTAAACCTAACGCTAACACTAACACTAACCCTAACCCTAATCCCTAACACTAACCCTAACCCTAACCCTAACGCTTACACTTATCCTAACCCTAACCCTAACCCTAACACTTACCCTTACCCTAACCCCTACCCTAACCCTAACCCTAACCCTAACCCTTACCATAACCCTAACCCTAACCCTTACCCTTAACCTAAACCTAAACCTAACGCTAACCCTAACCCTTACCCTTTCCCTTACCCTAAACCTAACCCTAACCCTAACCCTAAATCTTACCCTTATACTAAACCTAACCCTAACCCTGAACCTAAACCTAACCCTAACCCTAACCCTACCCCTTACCCTTATCCTATCCCTAACCCTAACACTAACCCTAACCCTAACACTTAGCCTTACCCTAACCCTAACCCTTACCCTAACCCTAACTCTAACAATAACCCTTACTCTAATCCTAAACGTAACAGTAAACCTAACTCTAAACCTCAATCTTACCCTAACCCTAACCCTAAACCTAACCCCAATCCTAACTCTAAACCTTACCCTTACACTAATCCTAACCCTAACCTTAAACCTAAATATAACCCTAACACTAACCCTAACCCTTACCCTTACCTCAACCCTAACCCTAACCCTTACCCTTACCTAACGCTAACCCTAACCCTAACCTTAACCCTAACTCTAACCATAAACCTTACCTTACCTTAAACCTATCCCTAACTCTAACCCTAACCCTAACCCTAACCTAACCCTTACCCTAACCCTAAACATAATCCTTACCCTAACCCTTACCCTAAACCTAACCTTAACCCTAACCCTAAACCTAACCCGAAACCTTACCCTTACCCTAACCCTAACCCTAAACCTAACCCTAATCCTAACCCTAACCCTAACCTTATCCCTAACCCTAACCCTATCCCTAACCCTTACCCTTACTCTAAACCTAACTCTAAACCTAACACTAATCCTAACCCTAACCCTAACCCTTACCCAAAAGCTAACCGTAACCCTTACACTTACCCTATCCCTAACCCTAACCTTAACCCCAACCCTAAACCTAATCCTATCCCTAAACCTTACCCTTACCCTAACCCTAACCCTAACCCTAACCATTACCAAAACCCTAACTCTAAACCTAAACCTAACCCTTACCCTTACCCTCACCCTAACCATAAACTTAACCCTAACCCTAACCCTAACCCTTTTCCTTACACAAACCCTAACCCTAACCCTACCCTAACCTTAACCCTAACCATAAACCTAAACCTAACCCTTACCCTTACCCTAACCCTAACCCTAAACCTAACCATAACCCTTACCCTTACCCTAACCCTAACTAGAAGCCTAATCCTAACCCTAACCCTAACCTTAACCTAACCCTTACCCTAACCCTAACCCTAACCCTTACCCTTACCCTAACCCTAACCCTAAACCTAACCTTAACCCTAACCCTAACCCTAAACTTAACCCTAACCCTAACCCTAACCCTTACCCTTACCCTAACCCTAAACCTAAACCTAACCTTAACCCTAACCCTAACCCTAAACTTAACCCTAACCCTAACCCTAACCCTATCCCTAACCCTTACCCTTACCCTAACCCTAACCCTAAACCTAACCTTAACCCTAAGCCTTACCCTTATCCTAACCCTAACCCTAACCCTAACCCTAACCCTAACACCTAAACCTAACCCTAACCCTAACCCTTATCCTAGCCCTAACCCTAACCCTAAACCTTAACCTAACCCTAACACTAACCCTAACCCCTAACCCTAACCCTTACCCTAACCCTAACTCTAACCCTAACCCTAACCCTTACCCCAACCCTAACCCTAACCCTTACTGTAACACTAACCCTAACCTCAATCTTAACCCTAACCCTAACCCTAACCCTTACCCTTACCCTAACCATAACCCTAACCCCCACCCTTACCCTAATCCTTACCCTAACCTTAACCATAATACTTACCCTAACCCTAAACTTAACCCTAACCTCAACCTTAACCCAGAGCCTAATCCTAAACCCTTACCCTTACCCTTAACATAACCCTCACCCTAAACCTAACCCTAACCATAAACCTATCCCTAAACCTAACCCTAACCCTAAACCTAACCCTTACCCTTAACGTAACCCTGAACGTAAACCTAACCGTAACCCTAACCCTGACCCTACCTCTAATTATAATCCTAACTCTAATCCTAACCTTAACCCTAACACTTACCCTTACCCTAACCCTAACCCTAACCCTAAACCTAACCCTAACACTAACCCTAACCCCAACCCTAACCCTTACACTTATCCTAACCCTAACCGTAACTCTAACACTTACACTTACCCTAACCCCTACCCTAAACCTAACCCTTACACTAACCCTAACCCTAACCCTAGCCCTTACCCTTACCCTAAACCTAAACCTAACGCTAACCCTAACCCTTACCCTTTCCCTTACCCTAACGCTAACCCTAACCCTAACTCTAAAACTTACCCTTATACTAAACCTAACCCTAAACCTTAACCTAAACCTAACTCTAACCCTAACCCTTACCCTTATACTAACCCTAACCCTAACACTAACCCTAACCCTAACACTTAGCCTTACCCTAACCCTAACCCTAACCATAACCCTAACCCTTAACCTAACCCTAACTCTAACAATAACACTTACTCTAATCCTAAACGTAACAGTAAACCTAACTCTAAACCTTAATCTTACCCTAACCCTAACCCTAAACCAAACGCAAATCCTAACTCTAAACCTTACCCTTACAGTAAACCGAACCGTAACCTTAAACCTAAATATAACCCTAACACTAACCCTAACCCTTACCCTTACCTCAAACCTAACCCTAACCCTAACCCTTACCTAACGCTAACCCTAACCCTAACCTTAACTCTAACTCTAACCATAAACCTTACCTTACCTTAAAAATACCCTAACTCTAACCCTAACCCTAACCCTAACCTAACACTTACCCTAACCCTAAACATAACCCTTAACCTAACCCTTACCCTAAACCTAAACTTAACCCTAACCCTAAACCTAACCCTAACCCTTACCTTACTCTAACCCTAACCTTAAACCTAACCCTAATCCTAACCCTAACCCTAACCTTAACCTTAACCCTAACCCTAACCCTATCCCTAACCCTTACCCTTACTCTAACCCTAACACTAAACCTAACCCTAACCCTAACCATAACCCTTCCCAAAACCTAACCCTAACCCTTACACTTACCCTAACGATAACCCTAACCTTAACCCAACCCTAAACCTAATCCTAACCCTAAACCTTACCCTTACCCTAACCCTAACCCTAACCCTAACCCTAACCATTACCCCAACCCTAACTCTAAACCTAAACCTAACCCTCACCCTTACCCTCAACCTAACCCAAAACTTAACCCTAACCCTAACCCTAACTATTTTCCTTACCAAACCCTAACCCTAACCCTACCCTAACCCTAATCCGAACCCTAAACCTAAACCTAACCCTTACCCTTACCCTAACCCTAACCCTAAACCTAACCATAAACCTTACCCTTACCCTAACCCTAACCAGAACCCTAACCCTAACCCTAACCATAACCTTAACCTAACCCTTACCTAACTCTAACCCTAACACTAACCCTAACGCTCATCCTTACCCTAACCCTAACCCTAAACCTAACCCTAACCCTAACCCTAACCCTAACCCATAACCTTACCCTAAACCTAAACCTAACCCTAACCATAACCCTTACCCTTGCCCTTACAATAACCCGAACCCTAACCCTAACCCTAAACCTTACTCTTACCCTAACCCTAACACTAACCCTTACCCTAACCCTAACCCTAACCCTAACTCTAACCCTAACCCTTACCCTTACCCTTACCATAACCCTAAACCTAACCCTAACACTTACCCTTACCATAACACCTACCCTAACCCTACTCTAACCCTAACCCTAACACTTACCCTTACCATAACACTAACCCTAACCCTAACCCTTACCCTAACACTAACACTAACCCTAACCCTAACCCTAACACTTACCCTAATCTAACCCTAACCCTAAACTTTACCCTAACCATAACCTAACCCTTACCCTAACCTCAACCATAACCCTAACGCAAACACATAACCCTAACCCTTAACCTAACCCTAACCCTAACCCTAACCCTAACCCTTACCCTTAACCAACCATAAACCTAACTCTAACCCTAACCCTAACCAAAACCCTTAACCTAACCCTAACCCTAACCGTAACCCTAACCCTTACCCTTACCCTAAAACTAAACCTAACCCTAAACCTAACACTAACCCTTTACCTTACCCTAAACCTAACCCTAAGCCTAACCCTAACCCTAAAACTTACCCTTACCCTAAACCTAACCCTAACCCTTACCCTACACCTAACCCAAACCCTTACCCTTATCCTAACCCTAACCGTAACACTAACCCTAACACTTACCCTTACCCTAACCCTAACCGTAACCATAACCCTAACCCTTACCCTAACCCTAACTCTAACCCTAACCCTAATCCTAAACGTAACAATAACCCTAACCCTAATCCTTACCCTTACCCTAACCCTAACCCTAACCCTTACACCAATCCTAACCCTAAACCTTACCCTTACACTTAACCTAACCCTAACCCTAACCATAACCATAACCCTAACACTAACTCTAACCCTTACCCTTACCTTAACTCTGACCCTAAACCCTACCCTTACCCTCAACCTAAGCCTAACTCTAACCCTAACCCTAACCCTAACCTAACCCTTACCCTAACACTAACACTAATCCTTACCCTAAACATAACCCTAACCCTAACCTTAACCCTAACCCTAACCCTAACCCTAACAATTACCCTTCCCGTAACCCTAAACCTAACCCTAAACTTAACCCTAACCCTAACCCTATCCCTAACCCTTACCCTTACCCTAACCATAACCATAAAACTAACACTAACCCTAACCCTAAACCTAACCCCGAACTCTAACCCTAACCCTAAACCTAACCCTAACCCTTACCCTTATCCTACTACTAACCCTAACCCTAACCGTTACCCTTACCCTCACCCTAACCATAAACTTAACCCTAACCCTAATCCTAACCCTTTTCCTTACCCAAACCCTAACCCTAACCCTACCCTAACGCTAACCCTAACCCTAAACCTAAACCTAACCCTTATCCTTACCCTAACCGTAACCCTAAACCTAACCATAACCCTTACCCTTACCCTAACCCTAACCAGAACCCTAACCCTAACCCTAACAGTAACCTTAACCTAACCATTACCCTAACCCTAAACCTAACACTAACCCTAACCCTTATCCTTACTCTAACCCTAACCCTAAACCTAACCCTAAACCTAACCCTAACCCATAACCTTACCCTAAACCTAACCCTAACCCTAACCATAACCCTTACCCTTACCCTTACAATAACACGAACCCTAACCCTAACCCTAAACTTTACTCTTACCCTAAGCCTAACACTAACCCTTACCCTAACCCTAACCCTAACTCTAACCCTAACCCTTACCCTTACCCTTACCATAACCCTAAACATAACCCTAACCCTAACCCTTACCATAACACTTAACCTAACCCTAACCCTAAGCCTAACCCTAACAGTTACCCTTACCGCAACACTAACCCTAACCCTAACCCTTACCCTAACAGTAACACTAACCCTAACCCTAACCCTAACACTTACCCTAATCTAACCCTAACCCTAAACCTTACCCTAACCATAACCTAACCCTTACTCTAACCTCAACCATAACCCTAACGCTAACCCATAACCCTAACCCTTAACCTAACCCTAAACCTAACCCTAACCCTAACCCTTACCCTTAACCAACCCTGAACCTAACTCTAACCCTAACCCTAACCAAAACCCTTAACCTAACCCTAACCCTAACCGTAACCCTAACCCTTACCCTTACCCTAAAACTAAACCTAACCCTAAACCTGACCCTAACCCTTTACCTTACCCTAACCCTAACCCTAACCCTTTCACTAACCCTAACCCTAACCCTAACCCTTACCCTTACCCTAAACCTAAACCTAACGCTAACCCTAAGCCTTACCCTTTCCCTTACCCTAAACCTAACTCTAACCCTAACTCTAAAACTTACCCTTATACTAAACCTAACCCTAACCCTTAACCTAAACGTAACCCTAACCCTAACCCTTACCCTTATACTAACCCTAACCCTAACACTAACCCTAACCCTAACACTTAGCCTTACCCTAACCCTAACCCTAACCATAACCCTAAACCTTAACCTAACCCTAACTCTAACAATAACCCTTACTCTAATCCTAAACGTAACAGTAAACCTAACTCTAAACCTTAATCTTACCCTAACCCTAACCCTAAACCTAACCCAAATCCTAACTCTAAACCTTACCCTTACACTAATCCTAACCCTAACCTTAAACCTAAATATAACCCTAACACTAACCCTAACCCTTACCCTTACCTCAAACCTAACCCTAACCCTTACCCTTACCTAACGCTAACCCTAACCCTAACCTTAACACTAACTCTAACCATAAACCTTACCTTACCTTAAAAATAACCCTAACTCTAACCATAACCCTAACCCTAACCTAACCCTTACCCTAACCCTAAACATAACCCTTACCCTAACCCTTACCCTAAACCTAAACTTAACCCTAATCCTAAACCTAACCCTAAACCTTACCCTTACTCCAACCCTAACCTTAAACATAACCCTAATCCTAACCCTAACCCTAACCATAACCCTTCCCAAAACCTAACCCTAAGCCTTACACTTACCCTAACGATAACCCTAAACGTAACCCAAACCTAAACCTAATCCTAACCCTAAACCTTACCCTTACCCTAACCCTAACCCTAACCCTAACCATTACCCCAACCCTAACTCTAAACCTAAACCTAACACTTACCCTTACCCTCACCCTAACCCTAAACTTAACCCTAACCCTAACCCTAACCCTTTTCCTTACCCAAACCCTAACCCTAACCCTACCCTAACCCTAACCTAACCCTAAACCTAAACCTAACCCTTACCCTTACCCTAACCCTAACCCTAAACCTAACCATAAACCTTACCCTTACCCTAACCCTAACCAGAACCCTAACCCTAACCCTAACCCTAACCTTAACCTAACCCTTACCTAACTCTAACCCTAACACTAACCCTAACCCTCATCCTTACCCTAACCCTAACCCTAAACCTAACCCTAACCCTAAACCTAACCCATAACCTTACCCTAAACCTAACCCTAACCCTAACCCTAACCCTAACCATAACCCTAACACTAACTCTAAACCTTACCCTTACCTTAACTCTGAACCTAACCCTTACCCTTACCCTAACGCTAACTCTAACCCTAACCTTAACCCTAACACTAACCCTAACCACTACCCTTACCCTCAACCTAAGCCTAACTCTAACCCTAACCCTAACCCTAACCTAACCCTTACCCTAACCCTAACCCTAACCCTTACCCTACCATAACCCTAACCCTAACCTTAACCCTAACCCTAACCCTAACACTTACCCTTCCCGTAACCCTAAACCTAACCCTAAACTTAAACCTAACCCTAACCCTATCCATAACCCTTACCCTTACCCTAACCATAACCATAAAACTAACACTAACCCTAACCCTAAACCTAACCCCGAACCCTAACCCTAACCCTACCCTAACCCTAACCCTAACCCTAAACCTAAACCTAACCCTTATCCTTACCCTAACCGTAACCCTAAACCTAACCATAACCCTTACCCTTACCCTAACCCTAAACAGAACCCTAACCCTAACCCTAACAGTAACCTTAACCTAACCAGAACCCTAACCCTAAACCTAACACTAACCCTAACCCTTATCCTTACCCTAACCCTAACCCTAAACCTAACCCTAACCCTAACCCTAACCCATAACCTTACCCTAAACCTAACCCTAACCCTAACCATAACCCTTACCCTTTCCCTTACAATAACCCGAACCCTAACCCTAAACCTAAACCTTACTCTTACCCTAACCCTAACACTAACCCTTACCCTAACCCTAACCCTAACTCTAACACTAACCCTTACCCTTACCCTTACCATAACCCTAACCCTAACCCTAACCCTTACCCTTAACCAACCCTAAACCTAACTCTAACCCTAACCCTAACCAAAACCCTTAACCTAACCCTAACCCTAACCGTAACCCTAACCCTTACCCTTACCCTAAAACTAAACCTAACCCTAAACCTAACCCTAACCCTTTACCTTACCCTAAACCTAACCCTAACACTAACCCTAACCCTAAAACTTACCCTTACCCTAAACCAAAACCTAACCCTTACCCTACACCTAACCCTAACTCTTACACTTATCCCTACCCTAACCCTAACACTAACCCTAACACTTACCCTTACCCTAACCCTAACTGTAACCATAACCCTAACCCTTACCCTAACCCTAACTCTAACACTTACCCTAATCCTAAACCTAACAATAACCCTAAACCTAAACCTTACCCTTACCCTAACCCTAACCCTTACCCCAATAATAACCCTAAACCTTACCCTTACACTAAACCTAACCCTAACCCTAACCATAACCATAACCCTAACACTAACTCTAACCCTTACCCTTACCTTAACTCTGAACCTAACCCTTACTCTTATCCTACTACTAACGTTAACCCTAACCCTAACACTTACCCTTACCCTAACCCTAAAGCTAACCCTAACCCTAACCCTTACACTAACCCTAAACCTCACCCGAACCCTTACCCTTACCATAATCCTAAACCTAACCATAACCTTAACCCTAACCCTAAACCTAACCCTAAACCTTACCCTAACCCTAACCCTAACCCTTACCCTTAACCTAACCCTAACCCAAACCTTAACCCTAACGCTAACCCTTACCCTTACCCTAACCCTAACCCTTACCTAAACCCAAACTCTAACCAAAACTCTTACCCCTACCCTAACCCTAACCATAACCTTAATGCTAACCCTAAACCTAACCTTACACTAAACCTAACACTAACCCTAAAGCTAACCCTAACCCTTACCCTTTCGCTAACCCTAACTCTAAACTTAACACTTACCCTTAGCCTAACCCTAACCCTAAACCTAACCCTAACCCTAACCCTTAACCTTACCGTAAACCTAACCCTAAACCAAAACCTAACCCTAACCCTAAACCTTACCCTTACCCTAACCCTAACCCTAAAACTAACGCTAACCCTAACCCTAACCTTAAACCTAACACTAACCCTAACCCAAACCCTTACCCTTACACTAACCCTAACCCTAACCCTAAACCAAAACCTAACCCTAACCCTAAACCTTACGCTTACCCTAACCCTAACCCTAAATCTAACCCTAACCCTAACTCTAAACCAAAAATTAACCCTAACCCAAACCCTAACCCTAAACCTTACCCTTACCCTAAAACTAACCCTATATCTAACCCTAACACTAACCCTAACATTAACCCCTAACCCTAACGCTAACCCTAACCATTACAGTTATCCTAACACTAACCCTAACCCTAACACTTACTCTTACCCTAAACCCTACCCTAACCCTAACCCTAACCCTCACCCTAACCCAAACCCTAACCCTTACCCTTACCCTAAACCTAAACCTAACCCTAACCCTAACCCTTTCCCTTACCCTAAACCTAACCCTAACCCTAACCCTAACCCTAAAACTTACCCTTACCTTAAACCTAATCCTAACCGTTACCCTAAACCTAACCCTAAGCCTAACCCTTACCCTTACCCTAACCCTAACCCTAAACCTAAACCTTACCCTTATCTTAACCCTAAACCTAACCCTTACCCTAACCCTAACCCTAACCCTTACCCTAACCCTAACCCTAAACCTTACCCTAACCCTAACCCTAACCCTAACCCTAACCCTTAAACTTATCCTTACCCTTACCCTAACACTAAACCTAATCCTAACCCTTACCCTTACCCTAACCCTAACCCAAACCTTAACCCTAACCCTAACACTAACCCTAACCTTAACCCAACCCTTATCCTTACCCTAACCCTAACCATAACCCTAACCCTAAACCTAACCCAAACCCTAAACCTAACCCTTACCCTTACCCTAACCCTAACCCTAAACCTAACCGTAACCCTTACCCTGACCCTAACCCTAACCATAATCCTAACTCTAACCCTAACCTTAACCCTAAAACTTACCCATCCCCTAACCGTAACCCTAACCTAAACCTAACCCTAACCTTAACACTAACCCTAACCATTACCCTAACAATAACCCTGGCCCTAACCCTAACCCTAACCCTTACCCTAACCCTAACTCTAACCCTAACACTTACCCTTACCCTAATACTAAATATAACCTAACCCTAAACATAAACCTTACCCTTACCCTAACCCTAAACCTAACCCCAAACCTAACCATAAAACTTAACCTTACACTAAACCTAACCCTAACCCTTACCCTAACCATAACCCTAACTATAACCCTAACCCTAACCCTAACCTTAACCCTAACCCTAACCCTTACCCTAACCCTAACCCTAACCTTAACCCTAACCTAACCCTAACCCTAACCCTAACCCTTACCCTTACTCTAAACCTAAACCTACCCCTAACCCTAACCGTATCCCTAACCCTTACCCTTAACCTAACCCTAACACTAAACCTCACACTAACTGTAACCCTAACCTAACCCTTACCCTTACCCAAACCCTAAAACTAAACCTAACTCTAACGCTAAACTTAACCTAACCCCGAACCCTAACCCTAACCCTAATACTAACCCTTACCCTTATCCTAACACTAACCCTAATCCTAACCCTAAAACTAACACTTACCCTTACCCTAACCCTAAACCTAAACCTAACCTTAACCCTTACCCTAACCGTAACCCTAACCCTAACCTAACCCTTACCCTTACCCTTACCATAACCCTAACCCTAACCCTAAAACTTACCTTTATACTAAACCTTACCCTAAACCTTACCCTAACCATAACCCTAAACCTAACCCTAACCCTTACCCTGACCTTAACCCTAACACTAACCCTAACCCTTACTCTTACCCTAACACTAACCATAAGCCTGACCTTAACCCTTACCCAAACCCTAACACATGCTGTTACCCTAACCCTAACACTAACCCTAACCGTAACCCTAAACGTAACCCTTACTCTAACCATAACCCTAACCCTTACCCTAACCCTAACCCTAACCCTTACCCTTACCCTAATCCTAAACCTAACCTTAACCCCAACACTAAACCTAACCCTAACACTAACCCTAACCCTTACCCTAACCATAACCCTAACCCTAAACTTAACCCTTACCAACCCTAGTCCTAACCCTTACACTTACACTAAACCTAAACCTAAACCTACTCCTAACATTAACCGTAACCCTAACAATATCCCTAACCCTTACCCTTACCCTAACCCTAACCCTAAACCTCACACTAACTGTAACACTCAACCTAACCCTTACCCTTACCCTAACCCTAACACTAAACCTAACTCTAACCCTAACCCTAACCTAACCCCGAAACCTAACCCTAACCCTAATACTAACCTTTACCCTTATCCTAACACTAACCCTAATCCTAACCCTAACACTTACACTTAAACCTTACCCTAACCCTAAACCTAACCCTAAACTTAACCTTTACCCTAACCGTAACCCTAAACCTAACCTAACCCTTCCCCTTACCCTAATCCTAAACCTAACCCTAACTCTAACCCAACTCTAACCCTTACCCTTACCCTAACCCTAACCCTAACCTAATCCTAACCCTAAACCTTACCCTTCCCTTAACCTAACCCTAAACCTCACCCTAACCCTAACCCTAACCCTAACCCTTACCCTTACCTGAACCCTAACCCTAAACCTAACCCTAACCCTTACCCTTACCCTAATGCTAACCCTAACCCTGACCTTAACCCTTACCCAAACCCTAACACATGCTGTTACCCTAACCCTAACACTAACCCTAACCGTAACCCTAAACATAACCCTTACTCTAATCATAACCCTAACCCTTACAATAACCCTAACCCTAACCCTAACACTTACCCTTACCCTAAACCTAACCCTAACCTTAACCCCAACACTAAACCTAACCCTAACCCTTATCCTTACCCTAAGCCTAAACCTAATCCTAACCCAAACCCTAAACCTAACCCTTACTCTAAACCTTACCCTAATCCTAATCCTAACCCTCACCCTTACCCTAACCCTAACCCTAACCCTAAACCTAAACCTAACCCTAACCCTTACCCTTACCCTTACCCTAACCCTAACCCTAAACCTATCCCTAACCCTTACCCTTACCCTAACCTAATCCTAAAATTTACCCTAACCCTAACCCTAACCCTAACCCTAACCTTAACCCTAACCCTTATCCTTACCCTAACACTAACCATAACCCTAACCCTAAATCTAACCCTAACCCTGAACGTAAACCTTACCCTTA
>JANJXV010000302.1:112500-127500 GCA_024803745.1 Megascapheus bottae
TTACTCTAACCCTAACCCTAACCCTAACCCTAAACCTAACAATAACCCTAACCAGAACCCTACCCCTAACCCTAACCCTAACCCTTACCCTTATCCTAACCCTAACCCTAACCCTAAAACTTACCATAACCCTAATCCTAACCCTAAACCTTACCCTAACCCTAACCCTAACCCTAACCCTAACCCTAACTCTTACACTTACCCTACTCCCAAACCTAACCCTAAACCTAACCCTAACCCTTACCCTTATCTTAACCCTAGCCCTAACCGTAACCCTTACCTTTACCCTAACGGTAACCCTAACCCTAACGCTAACACATACCCTTACCCTAACCCAAACCCTAACCCTTACCGTAACCCTAAACATAACCCTAACCCTAAACCTTACCCTAACCCTAACCCTAACCCTAACCATTACCCTTACCTTAACTCTAACGATAACCTTAACCCCAACCCTAAACCTAAACGTAACACTAACCCTAACGCTTATCCTAAACATAACACTAACTCTAACCCTACCTTTATCCTAACCCTAACCCTAATCCTAACCCTAACCCTAACCCTTACCCTTACCCTTACTCTAACCCTAACCCTAACCCTAACCCTTACCCTTACCCTAAAACTAAACCAAACCTTAACCCTAACCCTTATCCTTACCCTAACCCTAACTATAACCCTAACCCTAAACCTAATCCAAACCATAAACCTAACCCTTACCCTTAGCCTAACCCTAACCCTAAACCTAACCGTAACCCATACCGTGACCCTAACCCTAACAATAATCCTAACTATAACCCTAACCTTAAATGTAACCCTTACCCTTACCCTAACCCTAACACCAACCCTAACCCTAAACCTAACCCTAACACTAACCCTAAACCTAACCCTAACCCTAACCCTAACCCTAACCCTAACCCTAAACCTAACACTAACCTGAACCCTAACCCTAACCCTAACCCTAACCCTAACCCTAACCCTTACCCTAACCCTAACCCTAACTCTTAAACTTAACCTATTCCTAAACCTAACCCTAAACCTAACAAAACCCTTACCCTTATCTTAACCCTAACCCAAACCCTAACCTAACCGTAACCCTAAACATAACCCTAACCCTAACCCTAAACCTTACCCTAACCCTAAACCCTAACCCTAACCAGTACCCTTACCTTAATCCTAACGATAACCTAACCCCAACCCTATACCTAAACCTAACACTAACCCTAACAGTTAATCTAACCCTAACCCTAAACCTAAACCTAACCCTAACCCTAACTCTATCGCTTACCCTAAACCTAACCCTAACCCTAACCCTTACCCGAACCCTAAACCTAATCCTAACCCTAACCCTAACCCTTACCCTTACCATTACTCTAACCCTAACCCTAACCCTAACCATTACGCTTACCCTAACCCTAAACCAAACCTTAACCCTAACCCTTATCCTTACCCTAACCCTAACCATAACCCTAAACCTAAACCTAAACAAAACCATAACCCTAACCCTTACCCTTACCCTAACCCTAACCCTAAACCTAACCGTAACCCATACCGTAACCCTAACCCTAACCCTAAACCTAACACTAACACTAACCCTACCCCTTACCCTAACAATACCCCTGGCCCTAACCCTAACCCTAACCCTTACCCTTACCCTAACCCTAACCCTAACCTTAATATTAACCCTAACCCTAACCTTACCCTAACCCTAACCCTAATCCTTACCATAACCCTAAACCTAACCCTAACCCTTACCCTTTCACTAACCCTAACCCTAACCCTAACACTTACCCTTACCCTAACCCTAAACCTAAACCTAACCCTAACCCAAACCCTAACCCTAACCCTAATCCTAACCTTAACCCTAACACTAACCCTAACCCTGAACCTTACCCTTACCTTAACCCTAATCCTAAACCAAACCCTAACCCCAACCCTAAACCTTACCCTTACCCTAACACTAACCCTAAGCCTAACTCTAAACCTAAACCTAAACCTAACACTAACCCTAACACTAAACCTAACCTAACGCTTACACTTACCCTAACCCTAACCCTAACCCTAACCCTAAACCTAACCCTTACCTTAACCCTAACCCTAACCCTAACAATTACCCTTACCCTAAACCTATAACTTACGCTAACCCTAACTCTAACCCTTTCCCTTACCCTAAACCTAACCCTAACCATAACCCTTACCCTTATCCTAACCCTAACCCTACCCTTAACCCTAACACTTACCCTTAACCTAACGCTAACCCTAACCCTAACCCTAACCCTAAACCTTACCCTTACCCTTACCCTAAACCTAACCCTAACCCTTACCCTTACCTTTATCCTAACCCTAACCCTAACCCTAACCCTAACCGTAACCCTAAAGATAACCGTAACTCTAACCCTAACCCAAACCCTTACCCTAATCCTAACCCTAACCCTTACCGTTACTTTAACCCTAACCCTAACAGTAACCCTAACCCTAAACCTAAACTTATCCCTAACCCTTACCCTTACCCTTACCCTTACCTTACCCTAACCCTAACCCTAAACCTTACCCTTACCCTTCCCCTATCCTAACCCTAACCCTAACAGTAACCCTAACCCTAAACCTAAACTTAACCCTAACCCTTACCCTTACCCTTACCTTACCCTAACCCTAACCCTAAACCTTACCCTTACCCTTCCCCTAATCCTAACCCTAACCCTAACAGTAACCCTAACCCTAAACCTAAACTTATCCCTAACCCTTACCCTTACCCTTACCTTACCCTAACCCTAACCCTAAACCTTACCCTTACCCTTACCCTAATCCTAACCCTAACCTTAACGCTAACCCTAATCCTAACCCTAACCCTAACCCTTACCTTACTCAAACCCAAACTCTAATCCAAACCCTACCCTAACCCTAACTATTAACCTAACCCTAACAATAACCCTAACAGCAAACCCTAACCCTTACCCTAACCCTAACACTAAACCTAACCCCTAACCATAGCCCTAACCCTAACCCTAACCCCTAACCCTAACCCTAACCCTAACCCTTACCCTTATCCTAACCCTAACCCTAACCCTAACACTTACCCTAACCCTTACCCTAACCCTATCCCTAACACTTATACTAACCCTAAACCTAACCCTAACCCTTACCCTTACCCTAACAATAAACCTAACCCTAATCCTAACCCTAACCCTAACCCTTACCTTACCCTAACCCTAAAATTAACAGTAATCCTAACCCTAACCCTAACCCTTACACTTACCCTAAGCCTAACCCTAACCCTAAACCTTACCCTTACCCTAATCCTAACCCTAAACCTTACCCTAAACTTAACCTTAACCCTAACCCTAACCCTTACTCTTACCTTAACCCTAACCCTAACCCTAACACTTACCCATACCCTAACGCTAATCCTAACCCTAACCCTAACCCTTACCCTTACCCTAACCGTAACCCTAAACTTAAACCCAACCCTAAACCTAACCCTAACCCTAACAGTAACCTTCACCCTTACCCTAACCCTAACCCTAAGGCTAACGCTAACCCTAACCCTAACACTTACCCTTAGCCTAACCCTAACCATTACCCTAACCCTAACCCTAAACCTAACCCTAAACCTAACCCTAACCCCTAAACCTAACCCTTAACTAAACCCTAAACCTAACCCTAACCCTAACCCTTACCCTTACAGTAACCTAAATCTAAACCTAATCTGAACCCTAACCCTAACCCTTACCCTAACCCTAAGCTAACCCTTACCCAAACCGTTACCCTAACCCTAACCCTAACCTTAACTCTAACGCTAACCCTAACCCCAACCCTAACCCTTACCGTTACACTAACCATAACCATAAACCTAACCATAACCCTAACCCTAAACCTAACCTTAACCCTAATCCTATCCCTAACCCTTAACCATACCCTAACCCTAACCCTAAACCTAACGCTAACCCTAAGACTAACCCTAACCCTAATAATTACCTTTACCCTAACCCTAAACCTATCCCTAACCCTAACCCTACCCTAACCCGTAACCCTAATCCTAACCCTAACCCTAAACCTTACCATTATCCTAATCCTAACTCTAACCCTAACCCTAACACTAATACTTACCCTTACCCTAACCCTAACACTAACCATAACCCTATCCCTTACCCTAACCCTAACTCTATCCCTAACCCCTATACTTACCCTAATCCTAAACATAATCCTAACCCTAACCCTAACCCTTACCCTAACTCTAACCATAACCCTAACCCCAACCCTAACCCTAAACCTTACCGTTACACTAAACCTAACCATAACCGTTACCCTATCCATAACCCTAACTCTAACCCTAACCCTTACCCTTACCTTAACCCTAAACCTAACCCTTACCCTTACCCTTACCCTAAGGCTAACCCTAACCATAACCTTAACCCTAACACTAACCCTACCCCTTACCCTAACCCTAACCCTAAAACTTACCCTAAACTTAACCTTAACCCTAACCCTAACACTTACCCTTACCCTTACCCTAACCTTAACCCTAACCTTAAACCCAACCTTAAACCTAACCCTAACCCTAACACTAACATTTAACCTTACCCTAACCCTAACCCTAAGGCTAACGCTACCCCTAACCCTAACCCTAACCCTAAACCTAACCCTAACCCTAACCCTAACCCCTAACTCTAACCCTTAACTTAACCCTAACCCTAACCTTAACCCTAACCCTTACCCTTACCCTAACCTAACTCTAAACCTAACCTGAACCCTAACCCTAACCCTTACCCTAACCCTAACCATAACCTAAACCTTACCCTAACCGTAACCCTAACCCTAACCCTATCCTTAACCCTAACGCTAACAATAACCCTAAACCTAAACCTAAACCTAACACTTACCGTTACACTAACCATAACCGTAAACCTAACCCTGACCCTAACCCTAACCTTAAGCTTAACCCTAACCCTATCCCGAACCCTTAACCATACCCTAACCCTAACCCTAAAACTAATACTAACACTAACCCTAACCCTAACCATTACCTTTACCCTACCCCTAAACCTAACCCTAACCCTAACCCTACCCCTAACCCGTAACCATAACCCTAACCCTAACCCTAAAACTTACCCTTATCCTAACCCTAACCCTAACCATAACCATAATACTTACAATTACCCTAACACTAACCCTAACCATAACCCTATCCCTTACGCTAACCCTAACTCTAACCCTAACCCTTACCCTTACCCTAATCCTAAACATAACCCTAACCCTAACCCTAACCCTTACCCTAACTCTAACCCTAAGACTAACCCCAACCCTAACCCTAAACCTTACCGTTACACTAAACCTAACCCTAACCCTTACCCTACCCATAACCCTAACACTAACCCTAACCTTTACACTTACCTTAACCCTAACCCTAACCCTTAACCTTACCCTTACCCTAATGCTAACCCTAACCCTAAACTTAACCCTAACACTAACCCTACCCCTTACCCTTATCCTAAACCTAACCCTAACTCTAACCCTAAGCCTAAACCTAAACCTAACCCTTACCCTAACCCTATCCCTAACCCTTACCCAAACCTAACCCTAACAATAAACTTAACCCTAACCCTAACCCTAACCATTAAACTTAGCCTAACCCTAACCCTAAACCTAACCCTAACCCTAACCTTAACCCTAACCTTAACCCTATCCCTAACCCTTATCCTTACACTAACCCTAACCTTAAACCTAACACTAACCCTAACTCTAACCCTTACCCTTACCCTAACCCTAACCCTAAACCTAACTCCAACCTGACACTAACACTAACCCCGAACCCTAACCCTAACCCTAACCATAAACCTTACCCTTATCCTAACACTAAACCTAAACCTAACCCTAATCCTAACACTTACCCTTACCCTAACCCTAAACCTAAACCTAACCCTTACCTAACCCTAACCCTAACCCTAAACCTTACCCTTACCCTTCCCCTAATCCTAACCCTAACCCTAACAGTAACCCTAACCCTAAACCTAAACTTAACCCTAACCCTTACCCTTACCCTTACCTTACCCTAACCCTAACCCTAAACCTTACCCTTACCCTTCCCCTAATCCTAACCCTAACCCTAACAGTAACCCTAACCCTAAACCTAAACTTATCCCTAACCCTTACCCTTACCCTTACCTTACCCTAACCCTAAACCTAAACCTTACCCTTACCCTTACCCTAATCCTAACCCTAACCTTAACGCTAACCCTAATCCTAACCCTAACCCTAACCCTTACCTTACTCAAACCCAAACTCTAATCCAAACCCTACCCTAACCCTAACTATTAACCTAACCCTAACAATAACCCTAACAGCAAACCCTAACCCTTACCCTAACCCTAACACTAAACCTAACCCCTAACCATAGCCCTAACCCTAACCCTAACCCCTAACCCTAACCCTAACCCTAACCCTTACCCTTATCCTAACCCTAACCCTAACCCTAACACTTACCCTAACCCTTACCCTAACCCTATCCCTAACACTTATACTAACCCTAAACCTAACCCTAACCCTTACCCTAACCCTAACAATAAACCTAACCCTAATCCTAACCCTAACCCTAACCCTTACCTTACCCTAACCCTAAAATTAACAGTAATCCTAACCCTAACCCTAACCCTTACACTTACCCTAAGCCTAACCCTAACCCTAAACCTTACCCTTACCCTAATCCTAACCCTAAACCTTACCCTAAACTTAACCTTAACCCTAACCCTAACCCTTACTCTTACCTTAACCCTAACCCTAACCCTAACACTTACCCATACCCTAACGCTAATCCTAACCCTAACCCTAACCCTTACCCTTACCCTAACCGTAACCCTAAACTTAAACCCAACCCTAAACCTAACCCTAACCCTAACAGTAACCTTCACCCTTACCCTAACCCTAACCCTAAGGCTAACGCTAACCCTAACCCTAACACTTACCCTTAGCCTAACCCTAACCATTACCCTAACCCTAACCCTAAACCTAACCCTAAACCTAACCCTAACCCCTAAACCTAACCCTTAACTAAACCCTAAACCTAACCCTAACCCTAACCCTTACCCTTACAGTAACCTAAATCTAAACCTAATCTGAACCCTAACCCTAACCCTTACCCTAACCCTAAGCTAACCCTTACCCAAACCGTTACCCTAACCCTAACCCTAACCTTAACTCTAACGCTAACCCTAACCCCAACCCTAACCCTTACCGTTACACTAACCATAACCATAAACCTAACCATAACCCTAACCCTAAACCTAACCTTAACCCTAATCCTATCCCTAACCCTTAACCATACCCTAACCCTAACCCTAAACCTAACACTAACCCTAACCCTAACCCTAACCCTAATAATTACCTTTACCCTAACCCTAAACCTATCCCTAACCCTAACCCTAACCCTAACCCGTAACCCTAACCCTAACCCTAACCCTAAACCTTACCATTATCCTAATCCTAACTCTAACCCTAACCCTAACACTAATACTTACCCTTACCCTAACCCTAACACTAACCATAACCCTATCCCTTACCCTAACCCTAACTCTATCCCTAACCCTTATACTTACCCTAATCCTAAACATAATCCTAACCCTAACCCTAACCCTTACCCTAACTCTAACCATAACCCTAACCCCAACCCTAACCCTAAACCTTACCGTTACACTAAACCTAACCATAACCCTTACCCTATCCATAACCCTAACTCTAACCCTAACCCTTACCCTTACCTTAACCCTAAACCTAACCCTTACCCTTACCCTTACCCTAAGGCTAACCCTAACCATAACCTTAACCCTAACACTAACCCTACCCCTAAAACTTACCCTAAACTTAACCTTAACCCTAACCCTAACACTTACCCTTACCCTTACCCTAACCTTAACCCTAACCTTAAACCCAACCTTAAACCTAACCCTAACCCTAACACTAACATTTAACCTTACCCTAACCCTAACCCTAAGGCTAACGCTACCCCTAACCCTAACCCTAACCCTAAACCTAACCCTAACCCTAACCCTAACCCCTAACTCTAACCCTTAACTTAACCCTAACCCTAACCTTAACCCAAACCCTTACCCTTACCCTAACCTAACTCTAAACCTAACCTGAACCCTAACCCTAACCCTTACCCTAACCCTAACCATAACCTAAACCTTACCCTAACCGTAACCCTAACCCTAACCCTATCCTTAACCCTAACGCTAACAATAACCCTAAACCTAAACCTAACACTTACCGTTACACTAACCATAACCGTAAACCTAACCCTGACCCTAACCCTAACCTTAAGCTTAACCCTAACCCTATCCCGAACCCTTAACCATACCCTAACCCTAACCCTAAAACTAATACTAACACTAACCCTAACCCTAACCATTACCTTTACCCTACCCCTAAACCTAACCCTAACCCTAACCCTACCCCTAACCCGTAACCATAACCCTAACCCTAACCCTAAAACTTACCCTTATCCTAACCCTAACCCTAACCCTAACCATAATACTTACAATTACCCTAACACTAACCCTAACCATAACCCTATCCCTTACGCTAACCCTAACTCTAACCCTAACCCTTACCCTTACCCTAATCCTAAACATAACCCTAACCCTAACCCTAACCCTTACCCTAACTCTAACCCTAAGACTAACCCCAACCCTAACCCTAAACCTTACCGTTACACTAAACCTAACCCTAACCCTTACCCTACCCATAACCCTAACACTAACCCTAACCTTTACACTTACCTTAACCCTAACCCTAACCCTTAACCTTATCCTTACCCTAATGCTAACCCTAACCCTAAACTTAACCCTAACACTAACCCTACCCCTTACCCTTATCCTAAACCTAACCCTAACTCTAACCCTAAGCCTAAACCTAAACCTAACCCTTACCCTAACCCTATCCCTAACCCTTACCCAAACCTAACCCTAACAATAAACTTAACCCTAACCCTAACCCTAACCATTAACCTTACCCTAACCCTAACCCTAAACCTAACCCTAACCCTAACCTTAACCCTAACCTTAACCCTATCCCTAACCCTTATCCTTACACTAACCCTAACCTTAAACCTAACACTAACCCTAACTCTAACCCTTACCCTTACCCTAACCCTAACCCTAAACCTAACTCCAACCTGACACTAACACTAACCCCGAACCCTAACCCTAACCCTAACCATAAACCTTACCCTTATCCTAACACTAAACCTAAACCTAACCCTAATCCTAACACTTACCCTTACCCTAACCCTAAACCTAAACCTAACCCTTACCTAACCCTAACCCTAACCCTAACCATAAACCTTACCCTTACCCTAATCGTAAACCTAACCCTAACCCTAAACCTAAACCTAACCCTTACCATTACCCTAACCATAACCCTAACCCTAACCTTAACCCTAACCATAAAACTTACCCTTACCCTAAACCTAACCCTAAACCTTACCCTAACCCCAAACCTAACCCTAACCCTCACCCTTACCCTTATCTTAACCCTAACCCTAACCCTTACCCTTACCCTAACGCTAACCCTAACCCTAACCTTAACCCGAACCCTAACCCTAACACATACACTTACCCTAATCCTAACCGTAACCATAACCGTAACCCTAAACATAACCCTAACCCTAAACCTAACCCTCACGCTAACCCTTACCCTAATCCTAACCCTAACCCTTACCCTTACACTAACCCTAACCCTAACCCTAAAATTAACCTTAACCCTAACCCTTACCCTTACCCTTACTCTAACCCTAACCCTAAACCTAACCCTAACACTTACCCTTACCCTAACCCTAACACTAACCTTAACCCTAATTCGAACCCTAACCCGAACCCTAACTTTAACCCTAACCCTTATACTTACCATAACCCTAACCATAACCCTAACCCTAAACCCAACCCTAACCCTAAACCTAACCCTTACACTTACCCTAACCCTAAACCTAAACCTAACCGTAACCCTTACCCTGACCCTAACCCTAACCATAATACTATCTCTAACCTAACCTTAACCCTAACCCTTACCCTAATCCTAACCCTAAACCTAACCCTATACCTAACCCTAACACTAACCCTAACCCTTACCCCAACAATAACCCTGGCCCTAAAGCTAACCCTAACTCTTACGCTCACCCTAACCCTAACCCTAACTTTACCCCTAACCCTAACACTAACCCTTACCCAAACCCAAATTCTAGCCCAAACTCTTACCCATACCCTAACCCTAACCTTAACCCTAACACTAACCCTAACCCTAACCCTTACCCTAACCCTAACCCTAAAACTAACCTTAACCGTAACCCTTACCCTTACCCTTACTCTAACCCTAACCCTAAACCTAACCCTAACACTTACCCTTACCCTAACCCTAACACTAACCTTAACCCTAATTCGAACCCTAACCCGAACCCTAACTTTAACCCTAACCCTTATACTTACCCTAACCCTAACCATAACCCTAACCCTAATCCTAACCCTAACCCTAACACTTACCCTAACCCTAACCCTAAACCTAACCCTAACCCTAAACCTAAACCTTACCCTTACCATAACCCTAACCCTAAACCTAACTCTAACCCCAACACTAAATCTAACACTAACCCTAACCCTAACCACTAACCCTAACCCTAACCCTAACCCTTACACTTATCCTAACCCTAACCCTAACCCTAACACGTATTCTTACCCTAACCCCTACCCTAACCCTAACCCTTAACCTAACCCTAACCCTAACCTGAACCCTAACACTTACCCTTACCCTAAACATAAACCTAACCCTAACCCTAGCCGTAACCCTTTCCCTTGCCCTAAACCTAACCCTTACCCTAACCCTAACCCTAAAACTTACCCTTACCATAAACCTAACCCTAACCCTTACCCTAACCCTAACCCTAACCCTTACCCTTATCCTAACCCTAACCCTAACCCTAACTCTAACACTTACCCTAACCCTAACCCTAACCCTAACCCTAACCCTAACCCTTAACTGAAGCCTAACTCTAACCCTTACCCTAATCCTAAACGTAACAATAACCCTAACCCTAAAACTTACGCTTACCCTAACCCTAACCCTAACCTTTACCCCCAACCAAACCCTAAACCATACCCTTACACTAAACGTAACCCTACCACTAACCATAACCATAAACCTAACACTAACCCTAACCCTTACCCTTAACTTAACCTTGACTCTAACCCTTACCTTACCCTAATTCTAACCGTAACCCTAACCTTAACCCTAACTCTAACACTAACCCTTACCCTTACCCTAAACCTAACCCTAACTCCAACCCTAACCATAACCTAACCCTTATCCTAACACTAACCCTAACCCTTACCCTAATCATAACCCTAACCCTAACCTTAACCCTAACCTAACCCTAATCCTAACCCTTACGCTTACCCTAATCCTAACCCTAACCCTAAAACAAACCTTAACCCTAACCCTAACTCTAACCCTAACCCTAACCCTAACCCTAAACCCAATACTTACCCTTACCTTAACCCTAACCCTAACCCTAACCCTAACTCTAACCCTAACCCTTACCCTTATCCTAACACTAACCCTAAACCTAACCCTAAGACTTACCCTTACCCTAACCCTAAACCTAACCCTAACCCTAACCCTTACCCTTACCAAAACGCTAACCCTAACCCTAACCTTAACCCCAACCCTAAACCTAACGCTAACACTAACCCTAACCCTAACCATTACCCTAACCCTAACCCTAAACGTAACCCTAAACCTTATCCTAACGCTAACCCTAACCCTAACCCTTACCCTAACCATAACCCTAAACCTAAACCTAACCCTAGCCCTAAACCTTACCCTTAATCTTACCCTAACGCTATCCCTGAACCTAACCCTAACCCTTACCCTGAAACTAACCCTAACCCAAACCTTAATCCTAACCCTAACCCTAACCCTAACCTTAACCCTATCCCTTATCCTTACCCTAACCGTAACCATAACCCTAACCCTAAACCTAACCCAAACCCTAAACCTAACCCTTACCCTTACCCTAACCCTAACCCTAAACCTAAACCTAACCCTAACACTAACCCTAAACCTTACCCTAACAATAACCCTGGCCCGAAACCTAACCCTAACCCTTACTCTTACCCTAACCCTAACCCTATCCTTACCCCTAACCCTAACACTAAACCTTACCCAAACCCAAACTCTAACACAAACTCTTACCCTTACCCTAACCCTAACCCTAACTTTAATGCTAACCCTAAACCTAACCTTTCCCTAACCCTAACCCTCATCCTTAACCTAACCCTAACCCTAACCCTAACCCCAAACCTAACCCTCAACCTTACTCTTACAGTAAACCTAACCCTAACCCTTACCTAACCATAACCCTAACACTAACCCTAACCCTTACCCTTACCTTAACCCTAACCCTAACCCTCAACCTTACGCAAACACTAACCCAAACCCTAATCTTAACCCTAACCCTAACCCTAACCCTTATCCTTACCCTAAACCTAACCCTAACTCTAACCCTAACACTAACCCTAACCCTTACTCTAACCCTACCCCTAACCCTTACCCTAACCCTAACCCTAACCCTAACTTTAACCCTAACCTAAACCTAACTCTTACCCTTACCCTAAACCTAAACCTAAACCTAAACCTACCAATAACCTTAACCCTAACCCTAACCCTATCCCTCACCCTTACCCTCACCGTAACCCTAAACCTAAACCTCACACTAACTGTAACCCTAAACCTAACTCTTACCCTTACCCTAACTTTAAACCTAAACCTAACTCTAACCCTAACCGTAACCCTAACCTAACCCCGAACCCTAACCATAACCATAACCCTAACACTAACCCTTACCCTTATCCTAACACTAACCCTAAACTAACCCTAACACTAACACTTACCTTTACCCTTACCCTAAACCAAACCCTAACCTTAACCCTTACCCTAACCGTAACCCTAAACCTAACCCTAACCCTTACCATTACCATTATCCTAAACCTAACCCTAACTCTAACCGAACCCTAACCCTTACCCTTACCTTAACCCTAACCCTACCCTAACCCTAACCCTTACCCTTACCCGAAACCAAACCCTAACCCTTACACTTACCGTAAACCTAACCCTAACCCTAACCTTAACCCTAACTGTTACCCTTACCCTTATGCTAAACCTAATCCTCAACCTAACCCTAACCCTAAACCTAACAGTAACCATAAACCTAACCCTTACCCTTACCCTAACCCTAACCCTAAACCCTAACCATAAACCTAACCCTTAACCTTACCCTAACCATAACCCTTACCCTTATCCTAAACCTAACCCTAACCTTGACCCTAATCCTAACACCCTAACCCTAACCCTAACCCTAACCCTTAACGTTACGGTAACCCTAACCCTAAACTTAACCCCAACCCTAAACCTAAACCTAACCCTAACCCTTACCCTAACACTTAGCCTAACCCTAACCCTAACCTAACCCTAACACTTACCCTTACCCTAACCCGAAACCTAATCCTAACCCTTACCCTAACCCTAACCATAAACCTAACCCTAACCCTAATCCTAACACTTGCCCTAGCCTTAACCCTAAACCTTACCCTAACTCTAACCTTAACACTAACCTTAACCCCTAACCCTAAACCTTATCCTAACACTAACCCTCACACTAAACCTAACCGTTACCCTTACCCAAACCCTAAACCTAACACATGCTGTTACCATAAAACAAACACTAACCCTAACCGTAACCCTAAACGTAACCCTTACTCTAACCATAATCGTAACCCTTACCCTAACCCTAACCCTAACCCTTACCCTTACCGTAACCCTAACCCTAACCTTAACCCCAACACTAAACCTAACCCTAAACCTAACCCTAACCTTACCCTTACCCTTACCCTAACCCTAACCCTAAACCTAACCCTAGACCTTACCCTTACCCTAACCTTAATCCTAACGTTAACCGTAACCCTAACCCTAAACCTAACCCTAACCCTAACCTTAACCCTAACCCTTATCCTTACCCTAAACCTAACCATAACCCTAACCTTAAACCTAACCCTAACCCTGAACATAAACCTTGCCCTTACCCTAACCCTAATCCTAAACCTATCCGTAAACCTTATCGTGACCCTAACACTAACCATAATCCTAACTCTAACCCTAACCTTAATCCTAACCCTTACCCATACCCTAACCCTAAACCTAATCCTAAACCTAAACCTAACCCTAACCCTAACCCTTAACCTAAGAATAACCCTGGCCCTAACCTTAACCTTAACCCTTACCATTACCCTAAACCTAACCCTAACCTCACCCCAAACCTAACCCTAATCCTTACCCATACCCTAACCCAAACTCTAAACCAAACCCTTACCCTCACCCTAATCCTAACCCTAATCCTTAACCTAACGCTAACCCTAACTCTAACCCTAACCCTAAAAATAACACTTACCCTTACCCTAACCATAACCCTAAACCTAACCCTAACCCTAAACCTTAAGCTAACCCTAACCCTAATCCTAAACCTAACCCTTACTCTTTCCCTAACCCTATACCTAACCCTAAACCTAAACCTAACCCTAACCCTTACCCTAACCATTACCCTAACCAGAAACCTAAACCTAACCCTAAACCTTGCCCTTACCCTAACCCTAATCCTAACCTTAACCCTAACCCTAACCCTAACCCCAACCTTAACCCTTATCCTTATCCTTACCCTAACCCTAATCATAACCCTAAACCTAAACCTAACCCTAACCCTAAACATAAAACTTACCCTTACCCTAACCCTAACCCTAAACATATCCGTATACCTTACCATGACCCTAACCCTAACCATAATCCTAACTCTAACCCTAACTTTAACACTATCCTTTACACTTACCCTAACCCTAACCCTAGTCGTAAACCTAAACCTAACCCTAACCCTACCCTACACCTAATCCTAAACCTACCTCTAAACCTTACTCC
>JANJXV010000302.1:137500-140000 GCA_024803745.1 Megascapheus bottae
CTTAACCCCAACCCTAACCTTAACCCTAACCCTAATACTTGCCCTTACTCTAACACAAACCCTAAACCTAACCCTAACCCTAACCCTAACCCTAACCATTCCCCTTACCCTAACCCTAATCCTAATCCTAACCCTAACCTTAACCCTAACCCTAACCCTTGCCCTTACGCTAACCCAAACCCTAAACCTAACCCTAACCCTAACCTAACCCTAAACCTTACCCTTACACTAACCATAAACATAACCCTAAAGCTAACCCTAACCCTGACACATAAACCTAACCCTAACCCTAACCTTTACCTTAACCCTAGCCCTAACCCTAACACTAAAAATTACCCTTACCCTAATCCTAAACCTTATCCTAACCCTAACCCTAACCCTAACCCTAACCCTGAACCTAACCCTAACACTAACCCTAACCCCTAACCCTTACCCTAACCCTAACCCTAAACATAACCCTTACCCTTACCCTAACCCTAACCCTAACTCTAACCCTAACCCTACCCTAACCCTTACTCTAACCATAACCCTAATCCTTACTCTAACCATAACCCTAACCTCAATCTTAACCCTAACCCTAACCCTAACCTTTACCCTTACCCTAACCCTAACCCTAAACCTCACCCTTACCCTAACCCTTACCCTAAACCTAACCCTAACCCTTATCCTAACCCTAACCTTAACCCTAACCTCAACCTTAACCCAGAGCCTAACCCTAACCCTAACCCTTACCCTTACATTTACCCTTACCCTAACTCTAACCTTAACCCCAACCCTAAACCTTACCCTAACCCTAACCCTAACCCTAACCCTTAAACTAACCCTAAAACTAACACTACCCCTAACCGTAACCCTCACCCTAACCCTAACCTAACCCTCAACCTAACCCTTACCCTTACCCTAACCCTAACCCTAACCCTAAACCTTACCCTAACCCTAACCCTTACCCTAACCCTAACCCTAATCCTAACCTCAACCTTAACCCTAACCCTAACCTTAACCCTTAACCTTACCCTAACACTAAGCCTAACCCTGACCCTAACCCTAACCCTAACCCTAACCCTTACCCTAACCCTAACCCTAATCCTAACCCTAACCCTAACCCTAACCCTTACCCTTACCCTAAACCTAAACCTAAACCTAACCCTAACCCTTACCCTTACCCTCACCCTAAACTTAACCCTAACCCTAACCCTAACCTGAACGCTAACCCTTATCCTCACCCTAACCCTAACCCTAAACCTAACCCTAACCCTAACGCTAACCCTTTCCCTTAGACTAACCCTAGCCCTAAACCTAACTCTAAACCTTACCCTTACCATAACCCAAAACGTAACCCTAACCCTAACCTTAACCCTAAACCTTACCCTTACTCTAAACCTAACCCTAACCCTAACTCTAACACTTACCCTGACCCTAACCCTAACCCTTACCTTTATCCTAACCCTAACCCTAACCTTAACCATAACCATAAACATAACCCTACCCCTTACCCTAACCCTAACCCTAAACCTAACCCGAACCCTAACCCTATCCCTACCCCTAACTCTTATCCTTACACTAACCGTAACCGTAAACCTAACACTTACTCTAACACATAACCCTAAATGTAACCCAAACCCTAACCCTAACCCTAACCCATACCCTAACTCTAACCCTAACCCTAATCCTTACCATAACCCTAAACCTAATCCTAAACCTTACCCTTTCCCTAACCCTAACCGTAACTCTAAACCATACCCTTACCCTAACCCTAACCCTAACCCTAAACCTAACCCTAACCCTAACCCTAAACCTAACCCTAACCCTAACCCTAAACTTAACCCTAACTCTAACCCTAACCCTTAACCTTACCCCAACCCTAACACTAAAAGTAACCCTAACCCTAACCCTAAACCTTACCCTTACCCTAACCCTAAACCTAACCCTAACCCTAACCCTAACCCTAACACCTAACAGTAACCCTGACCCTAACCCTTACCCTAACCATAACCCTAACCCTAACCCTAACACTTACACTTACCCTAACCCTAACCCTTATCCTAAACTAACACTAACCCTTACCCTAACCCTTAACCTAACCCTAACACTAACCCTAACCCCTAACCCTAACCCCTACACTAACCCTAACCCTAACCCTGAACATAACACTAACACTAACCCTAACCCCTAACCCTACCCCTTACCCTAACCCTAACCCTAACCCTAACCCTAACCCTAACACTAACTCTAACCCTAAACCTAACCCTTACCCTAACCCTAACCCTAACCCTAACCCTTACTCTAACCATAACCCTAACCTCAATCTTAACCCTAACCCTAACCCTAACCCTTACCCTTAACCTAACCCTAAACCTAACCCTCACCCTTACTGTAACCCTTACCCTAACCCTAACCCTAACCCTAACACTTACCCTAACCCTAACCCTAACTCTAACATTTACCCTTACCTTAACCCTAATCCTAACCTTAACCGCAACCCTAAACATCACACTAACCC
>JANJXV010000302.1:147500-152500 GCA_024803745.1 Megascapheus bottae
CTTAACCGTAACCCTAACCCTAACACTTGCCCTTAACCTAACGCTAACCCTAACCCTAACCCTAACCCTAACCCTTACCCTTATTCTAACCCTAAACTTAACCCTAATCCTAACCCTAACCCTAACCCTTACCCTTACCCTAACCATAAACCTAACCCTAATCCTAACCCTAACCCTAACCCTAACCCTTACACTTACCCTCACCCTAACCCTAACCCTAACCTCAACCCCAACCATAAACCTAACCCTAACCCTAACCCTTACCCTTACCCTAACCCTAAACCTAAACCTAACACTAACCCTAACCCTTAACCTAAACCTAACCCTAATCCTAAACCTAACCCTAACCCTAACGCTAACCCTAAACCTAACCCTAACCCTAACCCTTACCCTTACTCTAACCGTAACCCTAAACTTAAACCCAACTCTAAACCTAACCCTAACCCTAACACTAACCTTTACCCTTAACCTAACCCTAACCCTAATTCTAACGCTAACCCTAACCCTAACACTTACCCTTAGCCTAACCCTAAGCATTACCCTAACCCTAACCCTAAACCTAACACTAACCCTAACCCCTAACCCTAACCCTTAACCTAACCCTAACCCTAACCCTATCTCTAACTCTTACCCTTACCCTAACCTAACTCTAAACCTAACCCGAACCCTAAACCAAACCCTTACCCTAACCTTAACCTAACCCTTACCCTAACCGTAACCCTAACCCTAACCCTAACCTTAACCCTAACGCTAACCCTAACCCTAACCCTAACCATTTTGCTTACCCTAACCATAACGGTAAACCTAACCCTAACCCTAACCCTAACCCTAACCTTAACCCTAACCCTATCCCTAACCCTTAACCTTACTCTAACCCTAACCCTAAACCTAACCCTAATCCTAACCCTAACCTAATACTTACCCTTACCCTAATCCTAAACATAACACTAACCCTAACCCTAACCCCTCCATAACCCTAACCCTTAGCCTAACCCCAAACCTAACCCTAAAGCTTACCCTTACACTAAACCTAACCCTAACCCTTACCCTAACCATAACCCTAACACTAACCCTAACCCTTACCCTTCCTTAAACCTAAACCTAATCCTTATCCTTACCCTAACGCTAACCCTAACCGTAACCTTAACCCTAACATTAACCCTACCCCTTACCCTTACCCTAAACTTAACCCTAACTCTAAACCTAACCCTAACCCTAACCCTAACCATAAACCTTACCCTTACCTAATCCTAAACCTAACCGTAACCCTAAACCTAACCCTAACCCTTACCATTACCATAACCATAACCCTAACCCTAACTCTAACCCTAATCATAAACCTTACCCTTACCCTAAACCTAACCCTAAACCTTACCCTAACCATAACCCTAACCCTAACCCTCACCCTTACCCTTATGTTAATCATAACCATAACCCCAAACCTTACCCTTACGCTAACACTAACCCTAACCCTAACCTTAACCTTAACCCTAACCCTAACACATACACTTACCCTTACTCTAACCCTAACCCTAAACCTAACCCTAACCTTTACCCTTACCCTAACCCTAACCCTAATCCTAACCCTAAACCTAACCTTAACCCTAAACCTTACCCTTACCCTACTCTAACCCTAACCCTAAACCTAACCCTAACCCTTACCCTTACCATAAGCCTAACCCTAACCTTAACCCTAAACCTAACACTTACCCTTACCCTGACCCTAACTCTAACCCTTACCCAAATCCTAAACGTAACAATAACCCTAAACCTTACCCTTACCCTAACCCTAACCCTAAACCTAACTCTAAACCCAACCCTAAACCTAACCCTAACCCTAAACCTAACCCTAACCCTTACCCTTACGTAACCCTAACACCAAACCTAACCCTAACCCTAACCCTAACCCTAACCACTAACCCTAACCCTAACCCTAACCCTTACACTTATCCTAACCCTAACCCTAACCCTAACACTTACCCTTACCCTAAACCTAACCCTAACCCTAACCGTTTCCCTTACCCTAAACCTAACCCTAACCCTACCCCTAACCCTAAAACTTACCCTTTCCCTAAACCTAACCCTAACCCCAACCCTAAACCTAACACTTACCCTTACCCTGAGCCTAACTCTAACCCTTACCCTAATCCTAAACGTAACAATAACCCTAACCCTAAACCTTACCCTTACCCTAACCCTAACCCTTACCCCAATCCTAACCCTAAACCTTGACCTTACACTAAACCTAACCCTAACCCTAACCCTAACCTAACACTTACCCTTTCGCTAACCCTAACCCTAAACCTAACCCTAGCCCTAACTCTAAACCTAAAACTAACCCTAACCCCACCCCTAACCCTAACCCTTACCCTAACCCTAACCCTATATCTAACCCTAACACTAACGCTAACACTAAACCCTAACCCTTACCCTAACCCTAACTCTAACCCTAACCCCAAACCTAAACCTAAACCTTAACCTTACACTAAACCTAACCCTAATCCTTACCCTAACCATAACCCTAACTATAACCCTAACCCTTACCCTTATCTTAACCCTTACCATAACCCTTACACTTATCCTAACCCTAACCCTAACCCTAACACTTACTCTTACCCTAACCCCTACCCTAAGCCTAACCCTAAACCTCACCCTCACCCTAACCCTAACTCTAATCCTAACCCTTACCCTTACCCTAATATTAAACATAACCCTAACAATAAACCTAAACCTTACCCTTACCCTAACCCTAACCCTAACACCAAACCTAACCCTAAACCTTAACCTTACACTAAACCTAACCCTAACCCTTACCCTAACCATAACCCTAAGTATAACCCTAACCCTTACTCTTACCTTAACCCTAACGCTAACCCATAACTTACCCAAACGCTAACCCTAACCCTAAACTTAACCCTAACCCTACCCTAACCCTTACCCTAACCCTAACCCTAACCCTAACCCTTACCCTAACCCTAACCCTCACCCTAACCTTAACCCTAACCTAACCCTAATCCTAACACTAACCCTTACCCTTACCCTAAACCTAAACCTAAACCTACCCCTAACTCTAACCCTAACACTATACCTAACCCTTACCCTTACCCTAACCCTAACACTAAACCTCAAACTAACTGTAATCCTAAACCTAACCCTAACCCTTACCCTAACCCTAACACTAAACCTAACTCTAACCCTAACCCTAACCTAACCCCGAACCCTAACCCTAACCCTAACCCTAATACTAACCCTTACCCTTATCCTAACATTAACCCTATTCCTAATCCTAAAACTAAAACTTACCCTTACCCTAACCCTAAACCATACCCTAACCTTAACCCTTACCATAACCGTAACCGTAACCCTAACCCTAACCTAACCCTTACCTTACCCTAATCCTAAACCTAACCCTAACTCTAACAAACCCTAAACCTTACCCTTACCCTAAACCTAACCCTAACCCTAATACTTACCCTTACCATAAAACTTACCCTAAACCTTACCCTAACCATAACCCTAAACCTATCCCTAACCCTTACCCTGACCTTAACCCTAACACTAACCCTAACCCTTACCCTTACCCTAACGCTAACCATAACCCTGACCTTAACCCTTACCCAAATCCTAACACATGCTGTTACCCTAACCCTAACACTAACCCTAAACATAACCCTAAACATATCCCTTACTCTAACCGTAACCCTAACCCTTACCCTAACCCTAACCCTTACCCTTACCCTAAACCTAAACCTAAGCCTAAACTTAACCCCAACACTAAACCTAACCCTAACCCTAACCATAACCCTAAACATATCCCTTACTCTAACCGTAACCCTAACCTAACCCTAACCCTAACCCTTACCCTTACCCTAAACCTAAACCTAAACCTAACCCTAACCCTAACCCTAACCCTATCCCTAACCCTTACCCTTACCCTAACCCTAACCATAAACCTCACACTATCTGTAACCCTAAACATAACTCTTACCCTTACCCTAACCCTAACACTAAACCTAACTCTAACCCTAACAGTAACCTAACCCCAAACCCTAACCCTAACCCTAACCCTAATACTAAACCTAAACCTAACCTTAACCTCAACACTAAACCTAACCCTAACCCTAACCATAACCCTAAACATAACCCTTACTCTAACCATAACCCTAACCCTTACCCTAACCCTAACCCTAACCCTAGCCCTTACCCTTAACCTAATCCTAAACCTAACCCTAACCCTTACCCTAACCCTTACCCTTACTCTAAGCCTAACCCTAATCCTAACCCGAAACCTAAACCTAACCCTTACCCTAACCCTAACCCTAATCCTAATCCTAACACTTACCCTTACCCTAACCCTAACCCTAACCCTAAACCTAAACCTAACTCTAACCCTTACCCTTACCCTTACCCTAAACCTAACCTTAACCCTAACACTAACCCTTACCCTTACCCTAATCCCAATCCTAACCTTTACCCTAAACCTAACCCTAATCCTAACCCTAACCCTAACCTTAACCCTAACCCTTATCCTTACCCTAACCCTAACCATAAACTTAACCCTAAACCTAACCCTAACCCTAAACATAAACCTTACACCTACACTAACCCTAACCCTAAACCTATCCGTAAACTTTACCCTAACCCTAACCCTAACCATAACCTTAACACTATCCCTTACCCTTACCCTAACCCTAAACCTAACCCTAAACCTAAACCTAACCCTAACCCTAACCCTTAACCTAACAATAAGCCTGGCCCTAAACTTAACCCTAAACCTTACCATTACCCTAACCCTAAACCTAACCTTACCCCTAATGCTAACCCTAACCCTTACGCTTACCCTAACCCAAACTGTAACCCAAACCCTTACCCTCACCCTAAACCTAACCCTAACCTTAATCCTTAACCTAACCCTAACCCTAACCCTTACCCTTTCGCTAAACCTAACACTAAAAATAACACTTACCCTTACCCTAACCCTAATCCTAAACCTAACCCTA
>JANJXV010000302.1:155000-182500 GCA_024803745.1 Megascapheus bottae
TGACCATAAAACTTACCCTTACCCTAAACCTAACCCTAACCCTTAACCTAAACCTAACCCTAACCCTAACCTAACCCTTTCCCTAACTCTAACACTAACCCTTATCCTTACCCTAACTCTAACCCTAACCATAACCCTAAACTTTACCCTAATCCTAACTCTAACCCTAACCCTTACCCTAATGCTAAACGTAACAGTAACCCTAACCCTAAACCTTCCCCTTCCCCTAACCCTAACCCTAACCCTAACCCCATCCCTAACCATAAACCTTACCCTTACACTAACCCTAACCCTAACCATAACCCTAACACTAACCCTAACCCTTACCCTTACCTTAACCTTAACCCTAACCCTTACACTTACCCTAACGCTAACCCTAATCCTAACCTTAACCCTAACTCTAACCCTAACCCTTACCTTACCCTAAACCTAACGCTAACTCTAACCCTAACCCTAACGCTTACCCTAACCCTAACCCTAACCCTAACCTTAACCCTAACCCTAAGCCTAACCCTTACCCTTACATAACCCTACCCCTAAACCTAACCCTAACTCTAACCCTAACCCTAACCCTAACCTTAACCCTAATCCTAACACTATCCCTAAACCTTACCCTTACCCTAACCCTAACCCTAAACCTAACCTTAACACTAAGCCTTACCCTTACCCTAACCGTAACCCTAAACCTAACCCTAACCCTTACCCTTAACCTAATCCTAAACCTAACCTTAACCCTAACCCTAATCCTAACCCTAACCTTAACCCTAACCCTTATCCTTACCCTAACCCTAACCATAAACCTAACCCTAAACCTAACCCTAACCCTAAACCTAACCCTTACCCTTACCCTAACCGTAAACCTAAACCTAACCGTAACCCTTACCCTGACCCTAACTCTAACCATAATCCTAACTCTAACCCTAAACTTAACCCTAACCCTTACCATTACCCTAACCCTAACCATAACCCTAACCCTAAACCTAACCCTAACACTAACCCTAACACCTAAACCTAACCCTAACCCTAACCCTAACTCTAACCCTAACCCTAACCCTAACCCTAACCCTTACCCCAACCCTAACCCTAACCCTTAATGTAACACTAACCCTAACCTCAATCTTAACCCTAACCCTAACCCTAAACCTTACCCTTACCGTAACCCTAACCCTAACCCTCATCCTTACCCTAATCCTTACCCTAAACCTAACCCTAATCCTTACCCTAATCCTAAACTTAACCCTAACCTCAACCTTAACCCAGAGCCTAACCCTCACCCTTACCCTAATCCTTACCCTAACCCTAACCCTAACCCTAACCATAACCATAACCCTATCCCTAAACCTAACCCTAACCCTAAACCTAACCCTTACCATTACCCTAACCCTAAACATAAACCTAACCGTAACCCTTAACCTGACCCTAACTCTAATCATAATACTAACTCTAAACTTAATTTAACCCTAACACTTACTCTTACCCTAACCCTACCCTAACCCTAACCCTCACCCTATACCTAATCCTAACACTAACCCTAACCCTAACCCTAACCCCTAACACTAACCCTAACCCTAACCCTTACACTTATCGTAACCCTAACCGTAACCCTAACACTTACCCTTACAAGAACCCCTACCCTAACCCTAACCCTAACCCTAACCCTTACCCTAACCCTAAACCTAACCCTAACCCTAACCCTTACCCTAAACCTAAACCTAATGCTAACCCTAACCCTAACCCTTTCCCTTACCCTAAACCTAACCCTAACCCTAACCCTAAAACTTACACTTATACTAACCTAAACCTAACCCTTAACCTAAACCTAACCCTAAACCTAACCCTAACCCTAACACTTACCCTTATCCTCACCCTAACCCTAACACTAACCCTAACCCTAACACTTACCCCTACCCTAACCCTAACCCTAACCATAACCCTAACCCTTACTCTAACCCTAACTCTAATAATAACCCTTAACCTAATCCTAAACGTAACAGTAAACCTAACCCTAAACCTTACTCTTACCCTAACCCTAACCCTAAACCTAACGCCAATCCTAACTCTAAAACTTACCCTTACACTAAACCTAACCCTAAACCTAAACCTAACCATAACCCTAACACTAACCCTAACCCTTACCCTTACCTCAACCCTAACCCTAACCATTACCCTTACCCTAACTCTAACCCTAACCCGAACTCTAACCATAACCCTTACCATACCTTAAACCTAATCCTAACTCTAATCCTGACCCTAACCCTAACCTAACCCTTCCCGTAACCCTAAACATAACCCTTACCCTAACCCTAACCCTAAACCTAACCTTAACCCTAACCCTAACCCTAACCCTAAACCTTACCCTTACCGTAACCCTAACCCTAAACCTAAACCTAAACCTAATCCTAAACCAAACCCTAACCTTAACCCTAACCCTAACCCTATCCCTAACCCTTACTCTTACCCTAACCCTAACCCTAAACCTAACACTAACCCTAACCCTAACCCTAAACCTAACCCTTACCCAAAACCTAACCGTAACCCATACACTTACCCTAACCCTAACCCTAACCTTAGCCCCAACCCTAAACCTACTCCTAACCCTAAACCTTACCCTTACCCTAACCCTAACCCTTACCCTTACCCTCACCCTAACCCTAACCTTAAACCTAACCCTAACCTAACCCTATTCCTTATCCAAACCCTAACCCTAACCCTACCCTAACCCTAACCCGAACCCTAACCCTAAACCTAAACCTAACCCTTACCCTTACCCTAACACTAACACTAAACCTAACCCTAACCCTTCCCCTAACCCTAACCCGAACCCTAATCCTAACCCTAACCCTAACCTTAACCCTAACCCTTACCGTAACCCTAACCCTAACCCTAACCTAACCCTTATCCTTACCCTAACCCTAACCCTAAATCTAAACCTAACCCTAAACCTAACACTTACGCTTACTCTAACCCAAACCCTAACCATAACCCCAACCCTAACCCTAACCCTAAACCTTACCCTAACCCTAACCCTAACCCATACCCTTACCCTAAACTTAACCCTAACCCTAACCATAACCCTTACACTTACCCTTAAAATAACCCGAACCCTAACCCTAAACCTAAACCTTACGCTTACCCTAACCCTAACACTAACCCTTACCCTAACCCTAACCATAACTCTAACCCTAACCCTTACCCTTACCCTTACCATAACCCTAAACCTAACCCTGACCCTAACCCTTACCATAACACTTACCCTAACCCTACCCCTAACCCTAACCCTAACCATTACCCTAACTCTAACACTAACCCTAACTCTAACCCTAACACTTACCCTAATCTAACCCTAACCCTAAAGCTTACCCTAACCCTAACCTAACTCTTACCCTAACCCCAACCATAACCCTAAGGCTAACACATAACCCTAACCCTTAACCTAACCCTAACCCTATCCCTAACCCTAACCCTTACCCTTATCCAACCCTAAACCTAACTCTAACTCTAACCCTAATCAAAACCCTTAAAATAACCCTAACCCTAACCCTAACCCTAACCCTTACCCTTAACCTAAACCTAAACCTAACTCTAAACTTAACCCTAACCCTAACCCCAACCCCTAACCTAACCTAACCCTAAATCTTAACCTAACCCTATCCCTAACCCTAAACTTAACCCTAACCCTAACCATAACCCTAAACCTTACCCTTACCCTAACCCTTACACTAAACCTAACCCTAACACTAAACCTTACCTTAAACCTAACCCTATCCCTTGCCCTTACCCTATCCCTATCCCTAAACCTAACCCTAACCCTAACCCTACCACTCACCCTTACCCTTACCCTAAGCCTAACCCTAAACCTAAACCTAACCCTAACCATAACCCTTACCTTAACCATTACCCTAACCCTAACCCTAACCCTTACCCTTACCCTAAACCTAACAGTAAAACTAACCCTAACCCTAACCCTAACCCTTACCCTAACCCTAACCTTAACCTAACCCTAACCCTAACATGAACCCTAACACCTAAACCTAACCCTAACCCTAACCCTTACCCTACCCCTAACCTTAACCCCAACACTAAACCTAACTCTAACCCTAAACCTAACACTTACATTTACCATAAAACAAAACCTAAACCTTACCCTAACCCTAACCCTATCCCTTACCCTAACCCTAACCCTAATCCTAACCCTAACCCTTACCCTTACCCTAACCCTAACCTTAACCCTAAAACTAACTCTACCCTAAACTTAACCCTAACCCTAACACTAACCCTTACCCTAAACCTAACCCTAATCCTAACCCTAACCCTTCCTTACCCTAATCCTAACCCTATCCCTAAAACGAACCCTAAACCTAAACTTAACCTTAACCCTTAACCTCACCCTAACCCTAACCCTAACCCTAAACCTAACCCTAAACCTAACCCTAAACTTAACCCTAACCCTTACCCTTACCCTAACCCTAACCCTAAACCTTACACTAACCCTAACCCTAACCCGTAACCCTAACCCTTAACCTAACCCTAACCCTAAACCTAACCCTAAACCTTACCCTTACACTAACCCTAAACCTAACTCTAACCCTAACCCTAACTCTAACCCTAACCCTAACCCTTACCCTAACCCTAACCCTTACCCTAACCTTAACCTTAACCTTAACCCTAACCCTAACCCTTACCCTTACCCTAACCCTAAACCTAACCCTAAACCTTACCCTTACACTAACCCTAAATCTAACCCTAACCCGAACCCTAAACCTTACCCTTACCCTAAGCCTAACCCTAAACGTAACCCTAACACATACTCTTACCCTAACCCTAACCCTAACCCTAAACCTAACCCTATCCCTAACCATAACCCTAATCCTAATCCTAACCCTTACCCTTACCCTAACCCTAACCCTAACCCTAAAACTAAACCTAACCCTAACCTTAACCCTAACCCTAACCCTAAACCCTACCCTAACCCTAACCCTAACCCTAACCCTATCCCTAAAACTAACCCAAACCTAAACTTAACCATAACCCGTAACCTCACCCTAACCCTAACCCTAAACCTAACCCTAAACCTAACCCTAACCTTAACCCTAGAATACACTTACCCTAACCCTAACCCTAATCCTAATCCTTACCCTAACCCTAACCCTAACCCTAACCTTTACCCTAACCCTACCCCTAACTCTAACCCCTAACCCTAACCCTTAACCTAACCCTAACCCTAACCCTAACCCTAAACCTTACCCTTACCCTAACCCTAAACCTAACTCTAACCCTATCCCTAACTCTAACCCTAACCCTAACCCTTATCCTAACCCTAACCCTTACCCTAACCTTAACCTTAAACTTAACCCTAACTCTAACCCTTAGCCTTACCCTAACCCTAAACCTAACCCTAACCCTAAACCTTACCTTACCCTAATCCTAACACTAACCCTAACCCGAACCCGAAACTTTACTCTTACCCTAACCCTAACCCCAAACCTTAAGCTAAACCTAAACCTAACCCTTACCGTTACCTTAACCCTGAACATAACCCTATCCCTTACCCTTACCCTAACGCTAACCCTAACCCTAACCCTAACCCGAACCCTAACACATATCCTTACCCTAACCCTAACACTAACCCTAACCGTAACCCTAACCCTAACCCTAACCCTTACCCTAACCCTAACCCCAACACTAACACTTACTCGTATCCTAAACCTAACCCTAACCTTAACCCCAGCCCTAAACCTAAACCTAACCCTAACACTTAGCCTTACCCTAAACCTATCCCTAAACCTAACCCTAACCCTAAACCTAACCCTAACATTTACCAAAACCCTAAATTTAATCCTAACCCTAACCTTAATGCTAACCCTAAACCTATCCCTAACCCTTACCCTAACCCTAACCCTAACCCTAATAATTACCATAACCCTAACCCCAAGCCTTTCCCTAACCCTAACCCTAACCCTTACCCTTACCCTAACCCTAAACCTAAACCTCACCCTAACCCTAAACCTAACCCTAACCCTAACCTTAACCCTAACCCTAAACCTAACCCTTACTCTTACCCTAACCCTAAACCTAACACGAACCCTAAACCTAACCCTTACCTTTACCCTTCCCCTAAACCTAACCCTAAACCTAACCTTAAGCCTAACCCTAACCCTAACACCTAACCCTAACCCTAACCCTTAAACTTACCATAACCCTAAACCTAACCCTAACCCTAACACTTACCCTAAACCTAACTCTAACCCTTAGCCTTACCCTAACACTAACCCTAACCTTAACCCCAACCCTAAACCCTACCCAAACCCTAACCCTAACCATTACCCTTACCCTAACACCAACTATAAAACTTACCCTTACCCTAACTCTAACCCTAACCCTAACCCTAAATCTTATTCTAAACCTAACCCTAAACCTAAACCTAAACCTAACCGTAACCCTAACCTTAACCATATCCCTAAACCTAACAATTGCCCTTAAGCTATCCCTAACCCTAAACCTAACACTAACCCTAACCCTAACCCTTACTCTAACCCTAACCCTAAACCTAACCCTAACCATAACCCTAACCTTAACCCTAAACCTAACCCTAACCCTTCCCCTTCCCCTAACCCTAACAATTGCCCTTACCCTAACCCTAACCCTAAACCTAACACTAACCCTAACCCTAACCCTTACTCTAACCCTAACCCTAACCCTATCCCTAACCATAACACTTACCCTTACCCTAACCCCTACCCTAAACCTAACCCTAACCCTAACCCTTACCCTAAACCTAACCCTAACCCTTACCCTAACCCTAACCCTAACCCTAACCCTTACCCTTACCCTAACCCTAACCCTAACCCTAAACCTAAACCTTCCCCTTACTCTAAACCTAACCTTAACCCTTACCCTAAAACTATCCCTATCCCTAACCCTTACCCTTACCTTAACCCTAATCCTAACCCTAACCCTTACCCTTACTCTTATCCTAACGCTAACCCTAACCCTAACCCTAACCCTAACACTAACCCTAACACATACCCTTCACCCTAACACTAACCCTAACCGTAACCGTAACCCTAAACCTTACCGTAACCCTAACCCTAACTCTTACCCTAACCCTAACCGTAAGCCTAAGCCTTACCCTTACCCTCATCCTAACCCTAACCCTAACCTCAACCCCAACCCTAAACCTAACCGTAACCCTAACCATAACCCTTACCCTAACCCTAACCCTGAACCTAACACCAACCCTAACCCTAACCCTTACCCTAAACCTAACCCTAATCCTAACCCTAACCATATCACTAACCCTTACCCTTACCCTAACCCTAACAATAAACCTACCTCTAAACCTTACCCATACCCTAATCCTAACCCTCACCCTAAACCTAACCCTAACCCTAACATTACACCTTACTCTTACCTGAACCCTAACCATAACCCTAACCCTTACTCTTACTCTATCTCAAACCCTAACCCTAACCCTAACCCTAACCCTTACCCTAACCGTAACCCTAACATTAACCCCAACCCTAAACCTAACCATAAACTTAACCCTAATCCTTACCCTAAACCTAACCCTAACCCTAACCATAACCCTTACCCTTACCCTAACCCCAACCCTAACCCTTACCTTACCCTAACCCTAAACCTAAACCTCACCCTAACCCTAACCCTAACGCTAAACCTAACCTTAACCCTAACCGTAACCCTAACCCTACCCTTACCTAAACCTAACCCGAACCCTAACCCTAACCCTAACCCTAAACTTAACCCTAACCTTAACCCTAACCCTTACCCTACCCCTAACCCTAACACTAACCCTAACGCTTATCCTTACCCTAACCCTAACTCTAACCGTAAATCTAAACCTAACACGAAACCTAACCCTTACGCTTACCCTAACCCTAACGCTAACCATAACCCTAACCCTAACCCTAACCCTAAACCTTACCCTAACCGTAATCCTAACCCATACCCTTACCCTAAACCTAACCCTAACCTTAACCATAACCCTTACCCTTACCCTTACAATAAACCGAACCCTAACCCTAACCCTAAACCTTACTCTTACCCTAACCCTAACACTAACACTTACCCTAACCCTAACCCTAACTCTAACCCTAACCATTACCCTTACCATAACCCTAAACCTAACCCTGACCCTAACCCTTACCATAACACTTAACCTAACCCTAACCCTAACACTAACCCTAACACTTACCCTTACCGTAAGACTAACCATAGCCACAACCCTTACCCTAACTCTAACACTAACCCTAATCCTAACCCTAACACTTGCCGTGATCTAACCCTAACCCTAAACCTTACCCTAACCCTAACCTAACACTTACCCTAACCCCAACCATAACCCTAACGCTAACTCGTAACCCTAATCCTTAATCTAACCCTAACCCTAACCCTAACCCTAACCCTTACCCTTAACCAACCCTAAACCTAACTCTAACCCTAACCCTAAGCAAAACCCTTAACCTAACCCTAAACATAACCCTAAACCTTACCCTTAACCTAAACCTAAACCTAACTCTAAACTTAACCCTAATCCTAACCCAAACCCTTAACCTAATCTAACCCTAAACCTTACCATAACCCTATCCCTAACCCTAAACTTAACCCTAACCCTAACCTTAACCCTAAACCTTACCCTTACCCTAACCCTTACACTAAACCTAACCCTAACCCTAACCCTAAACCGTACCTTAACCCTAACCCTAACCCTTGCCCTTACCCTAACCCTAACCCTAAACCTAACCCTAACCCTAACCCTAACCCTAACACTAACCCTTACCCTTACCCTAACCCTAACCCTAAAACTAAACCTAACCCTAAACCTAACCCTTAACTTAACCCTTACCCATTCCTAACCCTAACCCTTACCCTTACCCTTACCCTAACCCTAACACTAAAATTAACCCTAACCCTTACCCTAACCCTAACCCTAAACCTAACCCTAACCCTAACCCGAACCCTAACACCCAAACCTAACCCTAACCCTAACCCTTACCCTAACCCTAACCTTAACCCCAACACTAAACCTAACTCTAACCCTAACCCTAACACTTACCCTTACCATAAACCAAAACCTAAGCCTAACCCTAACCCTATCCCTTACCCTAACACTAAACCTAATCCTAACCCTAACCCTTACCCTTACCATAACCCTAACTTTAACCCTAAAACTAAGCCTAACCCTAACCTTAACCCTAACCCTAACACTAACCCTTACCCTAAATCTAACCTTAATCCTAACCCTAACCCTTCCCTTACCCTAACACTAACCCTATCCCTAAAACGAACCCTAAACCTAAACTTAACCTTAACCCTTAACCTCACCCTAACCCTAACCCTAACCCTAAACCTAACCCTAAACCTAACCCTAACCTTAAACCTAACCCTTACCCTTACCCTAACCCTAACCCTAATCCTAATCCTTACCCTAACCCTAACCCTAAACCTTACCCTAACCCTAAACCTAACCCTACCCCGTAACCCTAACCCTTAACCTAACCCTAACCCTAAACCTAACTCTAAACCTTACCCTTACCCTAACCCTAAACCTAACTCTAACCCTAACCCTAAATCTAACCCTAACCGTAACCCTTACCCTAAACCTAACCCTAACCCTTAACCTAACCTTAACCTTAACCTTAACCCTAAACCTAACCCTTACCCTTACCCTAACCCTAAACCTAACACTAACCCTAACCTTAACACTTACCCTTACCCTAACCCTAACTCTAACCCTAACCCGAACCCTAAACCTAACCCTAAACCTAACCCTAACCTTAAGCCTAACCCTTACCCTTACCCTAACCCTAACCCTAATCCTAATCCTTACCCTAACCCTAACCCTAAACCTTACCCTAACCCTAACCCTAACCCTACCCCGAAACCCTAACCCTTAACCTAACCCGAACCCTAAACCTAACCCTAAACCTAACCCTAACCTTAAGCCTAACCCTTACCCTTACCCTAACCCTAACCCTAATCCTAATCCTTACCCTAACCCTAACCCTAAACCTTACCCTAACCCTAACCCTAACCCTACCTCGTAACCCTAACCCTTAACCTAACCCTAACCCTAAACCTAACTCTAAACCTTACCCTTACCCTAACCCTAAACCTAACTCTAACCGTAACCCTAACTCTAACCCTAACCCTAACCCTTACCCTAACCCTAACCCTAACCCTTAACCTAACCTTAACCTTAACCTTAACCATAACCCTAACCCTTACCCTTACCCTAACCCTAAACCTAACCCTAACCCTAACCTTAACACTTACCCTTACCCTAACCCTAACTCTAACCCTAACCCGAACCCTAAACCTTACCCTTACCCAAAGCCTAACCCTAAACCTTTCCCTAAACCTAACCCTAACCCGAACCCTAACCCTTACCCTTACCTTAACCCTAACCCTAACCCTTACCCAAAACCTAACCCTAACCCTAACTCTTACCCTTACCCTAACCCAAACCCTAAACCTAACCCTAAACGTAACCCTAACACATAACTTCACCCTCACCCTAACCCTAACCCTAACCCTAAACCTAACCCTAACCATAACCATAACCCTAATCCTAACCCTAACCCTTACCCTTACCCTAACACTAACCCTAACCCTAAAACTAAACCTAACCCTAAGCTTAACCCTAACCCTAAACCTAAACCCTACCCTAACCCTAACCCTAACCCTATCCCTAAAAATAACCCTAACCCTAAACTTAACCCTAACCCTTAACTTCACCCTAACCCTAACCCTAAACCTAACCCTAAACCTAACCCTAACCTTAACCCTAGAATACACTTACCCTACCCCTAACCCTAATCCTAATCCTTACCCTAACCCTAACCCTTACCCTTACCCTTACCCTAACCCTAATCCTAACCCTAACCCTAACACTAACACTAAACCTAACCCTTACCATTACCCTAACCCTAAACCTAACACGAACACTAAACCTAACCCTTACCCTTACCCTTCCCCTCACCCTAACCCTAACCCTAAACCTAACCTTAAGCCTAACCCTAACCCTAACACCAAACCCTAACCCTACCCTTAAACTTACCATAACCCTAACCCTAACCCTAACCCTAAACTTAACCCTAACCCTAAACCTAACCCTTACCCTTACCCTAACCCTAACACTTACCCTAAACCTAACTCTAACCATTACCCTTACCCTAACAGTAACGCTAACCTTAACCCCAACCCTAAACCCTACCCTAACCCTAACCCTAACCATTACCCTAACCCTAACACCAACCATAAAACTTACCCTTACCCTAACTCTAACCCTGACCCTAACCCTATCTCTTATCCTAAACCTAACCCTAACCCTAAATCTTAACCTAACCCTAACACTAATCCCTAACCCCTAACCCAATCCCTAACCCTAACCCTAACCCTAATCCTAAAATTAACCCTAACCCAACCTTAACCCTAACCCTTACCCTTACCCTAACCCTAAACCTAAACCTAAAGCTAACTCTTACTCTTACCCTAACCCTAACCCTAACCTACCCACTAACCCTAACCCTAAACCTATCCCTTAACTTAACCCAAGCCCTTAACCTAAACCTAACCCTAAACCTAAACCTAACCATAACCCTAACCTTAACCCTACACCTAACCCTAACCCTAACCCTAACACATACCCTTACCCTAACCCCTACCCTAAACCTAACCCTAACCCTAACCCTAACCCTAACCCTTACCCTAACCCTAACCCTAACCCTAACCCTAACCCTAACACTTACCCTTACCCTAACCCCTACCCTAACCCTAACCCTAACCCTAACCCTTACCCTAACCCTAACCCTAACCTTTACCCTTACCCTAACCCTAAACCTAACCCTAACCCTAACCCTAACCCTTACCCTTACCCTAACCCTAACCCTAACCCTAAACCTAAACCTTCCCCTTACCCTAAACCTAACCTTAACCCTTACCCTAAACCTATCCCTAACCCTAACCCTTACCCTTACCTTAACCGTAACCCTAACCCTAAACCTTACCCTTATCCTAACGCTAACCCTAACCCTAACACTAACCCTAACACATACTCTTCACCCTAACACTAACCCTAACCATAACCGTAACACTAAACCTTACCATAACCCTAACCCTAACCCTTACCCTAACCCTAACCGTAAACCTAAGCCTTACCCTTAACCTCACCCTAACCCTAACACTAACCTCAACCCCAACCCTAAACCTAACCCTAACCCTAACCCTAACCCTAACCCTTACCCTAAACCTAACCCTAATCCTAACCCTAACCATATCACTAACCCGTAACCTTACCTTAACCCTAACACTAAACCTAAATCTAAACCTTACCCATACCCTAATCCTAACCCTTAACCTAACCCTAACCCTAACCCTAACCCTACACCTTACTCTTACCTGAACCCTAACCCTAACCCTAACCCTTACCCTTACCCGATCGCAAACCCTAACCCTAACCCTAACCCTAACCCTAACCCTTACCCTAACCGTAACCCTCGCCTTAACCCCAACCCTAAACCTAACCCTAAACCTAACCCTAATCCTTACTCTAACCCTAACCCTAACCCTAACCCTTACCCTTTCCCTAACCCCAACCCTAACCCTTACCCTTACCCTTACCCTAACCCTAAACCTAAACCTCACCCTAACCCTAACCCTAACCTAACCTTAACCCTAACCGCAACCCTAACCCTTACTCTTACCCTAACCTACCCCTAAACCTAATACGAACCCTAAACCTAACCCTTACCCTAACACTTACCCTAAACCTAACTCTAACCCTTACCCTTACCCTAAACCTAACCTTAACCCCAACCCTAAACCCTACCCTAACCCTAACACTAACCCTTACCCTAACCCTAACACCAACCCTAAAACTTACCCTTACCCTAACTCTAACCCTAACCCTAACCCGAACACTTATCCTAAACCTAACCCTAACTCTAAACCTTAAACTAACCCTAACACTAATCCCTAACCCCTAAACCTAACCCTAACCCTAACCCTAATCCTAAAACTAACACTAACCCAACTTTTACCTTAACCCTTACTCTTACCCTAACCCTAACCCTAACCCTAACCCTAACCCTAACTCCTAACCCTAACCCTAACCCTTAACCTAACCCTAAACCTCACCCTAACCCTTACCCTTACCAAAACCCTAAACCTAACTCTAACGCTAACCCTAAACCTAAACCTAACACTTACCCTAACCCTAACCCTTACCCTAAACCTAACCCTCACCCTAACCCTAACCTTAAACCTAACCCTAACACTAACCCTTACCCTAACCCTAACACTAAACCTAACTCTAAACCTAACCCATACCCTAATCCTAACCCTTACCCTAAACGTAACCCTAACCCTAACCCTAAACCTTACTCTTACCTGAACCCTAACCATAACCCTAAGCCTTACCCTTACCCTATCGCTAACCCTAACCAGAACCCTAAACCTAACCCTTACCCTTACCCTAACCGTAACCCTAACCTTAACCCCAACCCTAAACCTAACCCTAACACTAACACTAACCCTTACCCTTACCCTAACCCTAACCATAACTGTAACGCTAACCCTAACCCTAACAATTACCCTTACCCAAACCTAACCCTTACCCTAACCCTAACCCTAAACCTAACACGAACCCTAACCCTAACCCTTACCCTTACCCTAACCCTAACCCTAAACCTAACCCTAACCCTAACCCTAACCCTAACAGCTAACTCTAACCCTAACCCTTAAACTTACCCTAACCCTAACCCTAACCCTAACACTTACCCTAAACCTAACCCTAACCCTTACCCTTACACTAACCCTAACCCTCACCTTAAACACAACCCTAAACCTAACCCTGACCCTAACCCTAACCCTTACCCTAACCCTAACCCTAACCCTAAACGTTACACTTACCCTAACTCTAACCCTAACCCTAACTGTTATCCTAACCCTAACTCTAACCCTAAACCTTAACCTAACCCTAACACTAACCCTAACTCCTAACCCTAACCCTTACGCTAACCCTAACACTAACCCTAACCCCTAACCCTAACCCTAACCCTAACCGCTAACCCTAACACTAACACTTACACTAACCCCTACCCTAGCCCTAACCCTAACCCTAAACCTTACCCTAAACATAACCCTAACCCTTACTCTTACCTTAACCCTAACCCTAACCCTAACACTTACCCTTACTCTATCGCTAACACTAACCCTAAACCGAACCCTAACATTAACCCTTACCCTAAACCTAACCCTAACCCTAACCCTAAACATTACTCTTACCTTAACCCTAAACCTAAACCTAAACCTTACCCTTACCTTTACGCTAACCCTAAACCTACCCTTACCCTAACCCTAACCCTAACCCAAAACCTAACACTTACACTTACCCTAACCCTAACCCTAACCCTTATCCTAACCCTAACCCTAAACCTAACCCTTAACCTAACCCTAACACTACCCGAAACTCCTACCCCTAACCTTAACCCTAACACTAACCCTAACGCTAACCCTTACACTTACCCTTACCCTAACTGTAACCCTAACCTTAACCCCAACCCTAAACCTACCCCTAACCCTAACCCTAACCCTTACCCTCACTCTAACCCTAACCATAACCGTAATACTAACCCTAAACCTAAACCTTACCCTTACCCTTACCCTAACCCTTACCCTAACCCTTAACCTATCCCTAACCCTATCCCTATCCCTTACCCTTACTCAAAGCCTAATTCTAACCCTACCCTTACCCTAATCCTAACACTTACCCTAACCCTAACCCTAACCCCAACCCTTACCCTAACCCTAACACTAATCCTAAACCTAACACTTACCCTTACCCTAACCCTAACCCTAATCCTGAAACTAACCCTAACCCTAACCTTAACCCTAACCCTTAACATACCCTAACCCTAACCCTAACCCTAACACTAACACTAACGCTAACCCTTACTCTTACCCTAAACCTAACCCTAACCCTAACATATACACTAACCTGAACCCTAAACCTAACCCTTAACCTAAAACTAAACCTAACATAACCATAACCCCTAACCCTAATCCTTAACCTAACCCTAACCCTAAACCTACCCCTAACCCGAACCCTAACCCTTACCATTACCCTAAACCTAAACCTAACTCTAACCCTAACCCTAAACCTTACCCTAACCCTAACACTTATCCTAAACCTAAACCTAACCCTAACCCTAACCTTAACCCTAACACTAACCCTTACCCTTACCACAACCCTAACCCTAACCCTAATCCTAAACCTGAACCTAACCCTAACCCTAAACTTAACCCTAACCCTAACGCTAACAATTGCCCTTACCCTAACCCTAACCTTAAATCTAACACTAACCCTAACCCTAACCCTAACCCTAACCCTTACCCTAACCCTAACCCTAAACCTAACCCTAACCTTAACCCTAACCCTAACCCTAACCCTTACCATTACCCTAACCATTATCCTAACCCTAACCCTAACCCTTACCCTAACCCTAACCCTATACCTTACCCTTACCCTAACCCTAACCCTAACCCTTACCTTTACCCTAAACCTAACCCTAACCCTTACCCTAAACCTAACCCTAACCCTAACCCTTACTCTTACCTTAACCCTAACTGTAACCCTTACACTAACCCCTACCCTAACGCTAACCATAACCCTAACCCTAAGACTAAACATAACACATACCCTTACCCTAACCCTAACCGTAACTGTAACCGTAACCGTAACACTAAACCTAACTGTAACCAGAACCCTAAACCTAACCCTTTCCCTAACCCTAACCCTAACTCTAACCCTTACACTAACCCTCACCCTAACCCTAACCCTAACTTCAACCCCAACCCTAAACCTAACCCTAACCCTAACCCTTACCCTTACCCTAACCCTAAACCTAAACCTAACCCTAACCCTAACCCTAACCCTTACCCTAAAACTAACCCTAAACCTAAACCTAACCCTTACCCTTACCCTAACCCTAACACGAAACCTAAACCTAAGCCTTGCCCATACCCTAACCCTAACCCTTACCCTAAACCTAACCCTATCCCTAACTCTAACCCTTACTCTTACCTGAACCCTAACTCTAACCCTAACCCTTACCCTTACCCTATCGCTAACCCTAACCCTAACCATAACCCTAACCCTTACCCTTACCCTAACCGTAACCCTAACCTTTACCCCAACCCTAAACCTAACCCTAACCCCAACCCTAACCCTTACACTTACCCTAACCCTAACCATATCTCTAACGCTAACCCTAACCCTAACAATTACCCTTACCCTAAACCTTACCCTAACCCTAAACCTAACCCTAACATTGAACCCTAACCCTAACACTTCACCTAACACTAAACCTAACCCTAACCCTAAACCTTACATTACCCTAAGCCTAACTCTAACCCTAACCCGAAACCTAACCCTACCCCTTACCCTAACCCTAACCCTTACCCTTACTCTAACCCTAACCCTAAACCTAAACCTCAACCTAACCCTAACCTTAACCCTAACCCTAACACTAACAATTGCCCGTACCCTAACCCTAACCCTAAACGTAACACTAACCCTAACCCTAACCCTAACCCTTACCCTAACCCTAACACTAACCCTAAACTTAAACCTAACTATAACCGTAACCTTAACCCTAAACCTAACCCTAACCCTTACCCTTAGCCTAACCCTAACCTGAAACCTAAACCTAACCCTAACCCTAACCTTAACCCTAACCCTAATTCTAACAATTGCCCTTACCCTAACCCTAACCCTAAACCTAACACTAAACCTAACCCTAACCCTAACCCTAACCCTTACCCTAACCCTAGCCCTAAAACTAACCCTAACCCTAACCCTAACCCCTAAACCTAACCCTAACACTTACACTTATTCTAACCCTAACCCTAACACTTACCCTTACCCTAACCCCTACCCTAACCCTCACCCTAACCCTAACCCTAACCCTAAACCTAACCCTAACCCTAACCCTAACCCTTACCCTAAACCGAACCCTAATCCTAACCCTAACCCTTAACCTAAACATAACCCTATCCCTAACTCTAACCCTTACTCTTACCTGAACCCTAACCCTAACCCTTACCGTTACCCTATCGCTAACCCTAACCCTAACCCTAACCATTACCCTTATCCTAACCGTAACCCTAACCTTAACCCCAACCCTAAAACTAACCCTAAACCTAACCCTAACCCTTACACTTACCCTAAACCTAACTCTAAAGCTAACCCTAACCCTAACAATTACCCTTACCCTAACCCTAAACCTTACCCTAACCCTAAACCTATCCCTAACCTTAAACCCTAACCCTAACCCTTAACCTAACCCTAAACCTAACCCTAATCCTAAACCTTCCTCTTACCCTAAGCCTAACTCTAACCGTAACCCGAACCCTAACCCTAACCCTTACCCAAAACCTAACCCTAACCCTTACCCTAACCCTAATCCTAAACTTAACCCTAACATTAACACTTACCGAAACCCTAACCCTAACCCTAACCCTAAACCCTAACCCGAACCCTTAACCTAACCCTAACCCTTACACTTACCCTAACCCTAACCCTAAACCTAACCCTTACCCTAACCCTAACCCGAACCCTAACCCTTACCCTAACCTTAACCCTAACCCTAACCCTTACCCTAACTCTAAACCTAAACCCTAACCCTAACCCTTAACGTAACCCTAACCCTAATTCTACCCTAACCCATTCTCTTACCCCAACCCTAAACCTAACTCTAACCCTAACCCTAACCATAACCCTAACTCTAACCCTAACAATTGCCCTTACCCTAACCCTACCCTAAACCTAACACTAACCCTAACCCTAACCCTTACCCTTACCTAACCCTAACCCTAAATCTAACTCTTACCCTCACCCTAACGCTAACCCTAAACCTAACCATAACCATAACACTAACCCGAACACATACCCTTACCCTAACCCTAACCCTAAACCTAACCGTAACCCTAAACCTAACCGTAACCCTAACCCTAACCCTAACCCTTACCCTAAGCCTAACCCTAACCCTAACCCTTACCCTTACCCTAAATGTAACCCTAACCCTAACCTCAACCCCAAACTTAAACCTAACCCTAATCATTACCCTTCCCCTAAACCTAACCCTAAAACTAACCCCAACCCTAACTCTAACCCTTACCCTAAACCTAACCCTAATCCTAACCTTAACCCTAAACCTAACCCTTACCCTTACCCTAACCCTAACACTAACCCTAACCCTAAACCTTACCCATACCCTAACCCTTACCCTTACCCTAAACCTTACCCTAAACCTAAACTTAACCCTAAACCTAACCCTAACCCTTACCTTTACCCTAAGCGTAACCCTAACCCTAACCCTAAACCTAAACCTAACCCTAAACCTAACACTAACCCTAACCCTAACCCTTACCCTTACCTAACCCTAACCCTAAATCTAACTCTTACCCTCACCCTAACGCTAACCCTAAACCTAACCATAACCATAACACTAACCCGAACACATACCCTTACCCTAACCCTAACCTTAAACCTAACGGTAACCCTAAACCTAACCGTAACCCTAACCCTAACCCTAACCCTTACCCTAAGCCTAACCCTAACCCTAACCCTTACCCTTACCCTAAATGTAACCCTAACCCTAACCTCAACCCCAAACTTAAACCTAACCCTAATCATTACCCTTCCCCTAAACCTAACCATAAAACTAACCCCAACCCTAACCCTAACCCTTACCCTAAACCTAACCCTAATCCTAACCTTAACCCTAAACCTAACCCTTACCCTTACCCTAACCCTAACACTAACCCTAACCCTAAACCTTACCCATACCCTAACCCTTACCCTTACCCTAAACCTTACCCTAAACCTAAACTTAACCCTAAACCTAACCCTAACCCTTACCTTTACCCTAAGCGTAACCCTAACCCTAACCCTAAACCTAAACCTAACCCTAAACCTAACACTAACCCTTACCCTAACCCTAACCCTAATCCTAAACCTTTCCCTAACCCTAACCCTAACCCTTACCCTTACCCTAAATCTAACCGTAACCCTAACCTCAACCCAACCCTAACCCTAACCCTAACCCTAACCATTACCCTTACCCTAAACCTAACCCTAAACCTAACCCCAACCCTAACCCTAACCCTTACCCTAAACCTAACCCTAATCGTAACCCTAAACCTAACTCTAACCCTCACCCTTACCCTAACCCTAACACTAACCCTAACCCTAAACCTTACCCGTACCCTAACCCTAACACTAACCCTTACCCTAAACTTAACCCTAACCCTAAACCTAAACCTAACCCTAACCCTAACCCTTACACTAACCCTAACCCTAATCCTAACGCTTACCCTAACCATGACCCTAACCCTAACCCTAACACTTACCCTAACCCTTACCCTAACCCTAACCCTAACCGTAACTCCAATCAAACCCTAACCCTAACCCCTAACACTAACCCTAACCATAACCCTTACCCTAACCCTAACTCTAACCCTAACCCTAACCCTAACACTAAACCTAACCCTAACCCTAACCCTTACCCTACCGCTAACCCTTACCCTAACCTTAACCCTAAACCCAACCCTTACCCTAACCCTAACACTATTCATAACCCTAACCCTTACCCTTACCCTAACCCTAACCCTAATCCTAAAACTAACCCTAACCTATAAACTAACCCTAACCCTAAACCTAACCCTTAACCTAACCCTAACCCTAACCTTAACCCCCAACCCTGACCCTTAACCTAACCCTAAACCTAACCCTAACCTTAACCCTAACCCTAACACTAACCCTTACCCTTACCCTAACCCTAACCCTAAAACTAAGCCTAACCCTAACCCTAAACCTAACCTTAACCCTAACCCTAACCCTAAACCTTACCTTTACCCTAACCGTAACCCTAACCCTAACCCGAAACCTAACCCTTACCTTACCCTAACGCTAAAACTAACACTAACCCTAACCCTTTCCCTTACCCTAACCTTAACCCTAAAACTAAACCTTACCCTTACCCTAAACCTAACCCTAACCCTTAACCTAAACCTAACCCTAACCATAACCCTTACCCTTACCTTAACCCTAAACCTAAACCTAAACCTTACACTTACCCTAACGCTAACCCTAACCCTAACCCTAACCATAACACTAACCCAAACACATACCCTTACCCTAACCCTAACCCTAACCCTAACCGTAACCGTAACCGTAACCCTAAACCTAACAGTAACCGTAACCCTAACCCTAACCCTTACCTTAAACTTAACCCTAACACTTACCCTTACCCTCACACTATCCGTAACCCTAACCTCAACCCCAAACCTAAACCTAACCCTAAACCTAACCCTTACCCTTACCCTAACGCTAACCCTAACCCTTACCCTAAACCTAACCCTAACCCTAAACCTAACCCTAATCCTTAACTTTAACCTAACCGTAACCCTAACCCTAACCCTAAACCTAAACCTAACCCTAACCCTAAACCTAACCCTTACCCTTAGACTAACCCTAACCCTAACCCTTACCCTTACCCTTACCCTAACCCTAACCCTAACCCTAACCCTAAGCCTAAACCTTACCCTATCCCTAACCCTAATTCTAACCCTTACCCTATCCTAAACCTAACTCTAACCTTAACCCCTACCCTAAACCTAACCCTAACCCTTACTCTAAACCTAACCCTTACCATAACACCTAAACCTAACCGTAACCCCTAACCCTAACCGTAACCCTAACCCTAACCCTAAACCTTACCCTTACTGTAACCCTAACCTTAATGCTAACCCTAACCCTAACCCTAACCCTAACCCTTACGCTAACCCTAACCCTAGCCTAAACCTTACACTTACCCTAACCCTAACCCTGACCTTAACCCTAACCCTAACCATTACCATTACCTTAACCCTAAACCTAAACCTAACCCTAACTGTAACCCCTAAACATAACCCTTACCCACCCTAACCCTAACACTAACCTTAATGCTAACCCTAACCCTAAACCTAGCCCTAACACTAACCTTAACCCCAACACTAAACCTAACCCTAACCCTAACCCTAAACCAAACCCTAAATCTTACCCTAACCCTAACCCTTACCCTAACCCTAACCCTAATCCTAACCCTAACCCTTACCCTTACCCTAACCCTAACCCTAACCCTAAAACTAACCCTAACCCTAACCTTAACCCTAACCCTAACCCTAATCCTTACCCTAACCCTAACCCTAATCCTAACCCTAACCCTTCCCTTACCCTAACCCTAACCCTATCCCTAAAACTAAACCTAACCCTAAACTTAACCCTAAACCTTGAGCTCACCCTAACCCTAAACCTAATCCTAATCCTTACCCTAACCCTAACCCTAACCCTTACCCTATCCCTAACCCTAACCCCTTACCCTAACCCTTAACCTAACCCTAACCCTAACCCTTACCCTAAACCTTACTCTTACCCTTACCCTAAACCTAATTCTAACCCTAACCCTAAACCTAACCCTAACCCTAACACTTAGCCTAACCCTAACCCTTACCATAACCTTAACCTTAACTCTAACCCTAACCCTTAATCTTACCCTAACCATAACCAGTACCCTAACCCTAACCCTTACCCTTACCCTAACCCTAACTCTAACCCTAACCCGAACCCTAACCCTTACCCTTACCCTAAGCCTAACCCTAACCCTTACCCTAAACCTAACCCTAAACCTAACTCTTACCCTTACGTTAACCCTAACCCTAACCCTAAACTTTACCCTTACACTAACGCTAACCCTACCCCTAACGCTAACCCTAACTCTAACCCTAACACATACCCTTACATTAACCCTAACCCTAACCCTAACCGTAACCCTAAACCTAACCCTAACCCTAACCCTAAGCCTAACCCTTACCCTATCCCTAACCCTAACTCTAACCCTTACCCTATCTTAAATCTAACTCTAACCTTAACCCCAACCCTAAACCTAACCCTAACCCTAACTCCAAACCTAACCCTTACCATAACACCTAACCCTAACCCTAACTATAACCCTAAACTTAACCCGAAAACTAAACCTAACCCTTTCCCTTACCCTTACACTAACCCTAACCCTAAACCTAAACCTAACCCTAACCCTAACCCTAAACTTAACCCTAACCCTGACAATTGCCCTTACCCTAACCCTAACCCTAAAACTAACACTAACCCTAACCCTAAACCTAAACCTAATCCTAACCTTAACCATAACCTTAACCCTAATCCTAACTCTAACCCTTACCCTTACCCTAACCCAAACCTGAAACCTAAACCTAATCCTGACCCTAACCCTAAACTTAACCGTAACACTAACCCTAACCCTATCCCTATCCCTAACACTTACCCAGCCCTAACCATAAACCTAACCCTAACCCTAATCCTAACCGTACCCATAAACCTAATGCTAACCCTTACCCTTATTCTAACCCTCACCATAACCCACTTAACCTAACCCCTACCCTAACCCCTACACTAACCCTAACCCTAACCCTTACCCTAATCCTAACCCTAACACTAACCCTAACACCTAACCCTTACCCTTACCCTAACCCTATCCCTAAACCCAACCCTAACCCTAAACCTAACCCTAACCCTTACCCTAACCCTAACTCTAAAACTTACGCTTACCCTAACTCTAAACCTAACCCTAACCCTAACTCTTATCCTAACCCTAACCCTAACCCTAACCCTTAACCTAACCCTAACCCTAACTCTTATCCTAACCCTAACCCTAACCCTAACCCTTAACCTAACCCTACTACTAACCCTAACCCCTAACCCTAACCCTTACCCTAACCCTAACCCTAACCCTAAACCTTATCCTAACCCTAACTCTAAACCTTACACTTACCCTTACTCTAACCGTAACCCTAACCTCAACCCCATACTTAAACCTAACCCTAACCCTAATCCTTACCCTTACTCTAACCCTAACCATAATCCTAACACTAAACCTAACCCTAACACTTACCCTTACCCTAACCCTACCCCTTACCCTAACCCTTAACCTAACCCTAACCCTAACCCTAACCCTATCCCTTACCCTTACCCAAAGCCTAACTCTAACCCTAACCCTTACCCTAACCCTACCCTTACCCTAACACTAACCCTAACTCCAACCCTTGTCCTAACCCTAACACTAATCCTAACCCCAAACCTTACCCTTACCCTAACCCTAACCGTGATCCTAAAACTAACCCTAACCCTAAATTTAACCCTAAACCTTACCCTCACCCTAACCCTAACCCCAACCCTAAACCTAACGCTAACTCTTACTCTGACCCCAACCCTAACACTAACCCTAACCCTTACCCTAACCCTAACCCTAACCCTAACCCCTAACTCTAACCCTTAACCTAACCCTAACCCTAATCCTAACCCTAACCCTTACCCTTACCCTAACCCTAAACCTAACTCTAACCCTAACCCTAACCCTAACCCTTACCCTAACCCTAACCCTTACCCTAAACCTAACCCTAACCCTAACCCTAAACTTAACCCTAAACCTAACCCTAAACCTTTCCCTTACCCTTACCCTAACCCTAAACCTAAATCTAACCATAATCCTAACCCTAATCTTAACCCTAACCCTAACCCTAACTATTGCCCTTACCCTAACCCTAACCCTAAACCTAACCCTAACCTTAAACCTAACCTTAACTCTACACCTAACCCTAACCTTTACCCTTACCCTAACACTAACCCAAAACCTAAACTTAACCCTGACCCTAACCCTAACCCTAACCCTAACCATTACCCAGCGCTAACCCTAAACCTAACCCTAACCCTATCCCTAACCCTAAGCCCTAAACCTAACCCTAACCCTTACCCTTATTCTAACCCTAACCCTAACACTTACCGTACCCTAACCCCTCCCTTATCCTAACCCTAACCCTAACCCTAACCCTTACCCTAACCCTAACCCTAACCCCTAACTCTAACCCTTAACCTAACTCTAATCCTAATCCTAACCCTAACCCTTACCCTTACCCTAACCCTAAACCTAACTCTAACCCTAACACTAACCCTAACCCTAACCCTTACCCTAACCCTAATCCTTACCCTAAACCTAAACCTAACCATAACCCTAAACTTAACTCTAAAGCTAAACCTAACCCTTTCCCTAACCCTAAACCTAACCCTAACCCTAACCCTAACCCTAACCCTAATCTTAACCCTAACCCTAACCCTAACAATTGCCCTTACCCTAACCCTAACCCTAAACCTAACCCTACCCCTAAACCTAATCCTAACCCTTACCCTTATTCTAACCCTAACGCTAACACACTTACCCTAACCCCTACCCTAACCCTAACCCTAACCCTAACCCTAACCCTAAACCGTACCCTAACCCTAACCCTTAACCTAACCCTAACACTAACCGTAACACCTAACCCTTACCCTTGCTCTAACCCTATACCTAAACCCAAACCTAAACCAAAACCTAACCCTAACCCTTACCCTAACCCTAACTCTAAAACTTACACTTACCCTAACTCTAAAACTACCCCTTACCCTAACTCTTATCCTAACCCTAACCCTAACCCTAACCCTTAACCTAACCCTAACACTAACCCTAACCCCTAACCCTAACCCTTACCCTAACCCTAGCACTAACCCTAACCCCTAACCCTATCCCTAACCCTAACAGCTAAACCTAACCCTATTCCTAACCCTTACCCTTATCCTAAGGCTAACCCAAACCGTAACCCTTACACTAACCCCTACCCTAGCCCTACCATAACCGTAAACATTACCCTAAACATAACCGTAACCCTTACCCTTACCTTCACCCTAACCCTAACCCTAACCCTTACCCTTATCCAAAACTTAACCCTAACCCTAACCCTATTACTCTTACCTTAACCCTAAACCTAACCATAACCCTTACCCTTAACCTTTCGCTAACCCTAAACCTAACCCTTTCCCTAAGCCTAAACCTACCCCAAACCCTAACACTTACACTTACCCTAACCATAACCCTAAACCTTATCCTAACCCTAACCCTAAACTTAACCCTTAACCTAAGACTAACACTAACCCTAACACCTACCCCTAACCCTTACCCTAACACTAACCCTAAACCTTACACTTACCCTTACCCTAACCGTAACCCTAACCTCAACTCCAACCCTAAACCTAACCCTAACCCTAACCCTTACCCTTACTCTAACCCTAACCATAATCCTAACACTAATCCTAATCCTAACACTTAACCTTACCCTAACCCTACCCCTTACCCTAACCCTTAACCTAACCCAAACCCTAACCCTAACCCTATCCCTTACCCTTACCCAAAGCCTAACTCTAACCCTAACCCTTACCCTAACCCAGCCCTTACCCTAACAGTAATCCTAACCCCAACCCTTATCCTAACCCTAACACTAATCCTAACCCCAAACCTTACCCTTACCCTAACCCTAACTATGATCCTAAAACTAACCCTAACCCTAAATTTAACCCTAACCCTTACCCTCACCCTAACCCTAACCTCAACCCTAAACCTAAGGCTAACTCTTACTCTTACCCCAACCCTAACCCTAACCCTAACCCTTACCCTAACCCTAACCCTAAACCTAACTCTAACCCTAACCCTAACCCTAACCCTTACCCTAACCCTAACCCTTACGCTAAACCTAACCCTAACCCTTACCCAAAACTTAACCCTAAACCTAACCCTAACCCTTTCCCTTGCCCTTACCCTAACCCTAACCCTAAACCTAAACCTAAACATAACCCTAACCCTAATCTTAACTCTAACCCTAAACCTAACTATTGCCCTTACCCTAACCCTAACCCTAAACCTAACACTAACCCTAACCCTAACCCTAAACCTAACCCTAACCTTAACCCTAAACTTAACCCTACACCTAACCCTAACCCTTACCCTTACAATAACCATAACCCGAAAACTAAACCTAACACTGACCCTGCCCCTAAACTTAACCCTAAACCTAACCCTAACTCTAACCCTTACCCACCCATACCCCTAAACCTAACCCTAACCCTTACCCTATCCCTAACCCTAATCCTAAACCTAATCCTTACCCTTACACTAATCCTAACCCTAAGCCTAAACCTAAGACTAACCCTAAACTTAACCCTAACCCTTACCCTAAACCTAATCCGAACCCTAACTTTATCCCTAACCATAACTCTTATCCTTACCCTAACCCTAACCCTAAACCTAACCCTAACCATAACCCCTAAACCTAACCGTAACCCTAACCCTAACACTTACCCTTACCGTAACCCTAACCTTAATGCTAACCCTAACCCTAACCCTAATCCTTACCCTAACCCTAAACCTTAACCTTTCCCTAACCCTAATCCTAACTCTTACCCTTACCCTAAACCTAAACCTAAACCTAACCCTAACTCTAACCCTAACCCTAACCCTAACCCTTACCCTCACCCTAACCCTAACCCTAAACCTAACACGAACCCTAACACGAACCCTAACCCTTACCCTTACCCTAACTCTAATCCTAAACCTAACCCTAACCCTAACCCTAACCCTAACACCTAACCCTAACCCTAACCCTTACCCTTACCCTTACCCTAATCCTAACCCTATGCTTAACCCCAACCCTAAACCTAACCCTAAATCTAACCCTAACCTAACTCTAAAACTTACCCTTACCCTAACTCTAACCCTAACCCTAACCCTAATTCTTATCCTAAACCTAACCCTAACCTTTAACCTAACACTAACACTAACCCTAACCCCTAACCCTAACCGTTACACTAATCCTAACACTAAGCCTAACCCCTAACCCTAACCCTAACCCTAACCGCTAACCCTAACCCTAACCCTAACCCTTACTCTTACCTTAACCCTAAACCTAACCCTAACTCTTACCCTTACCCTTTCGCTAACCCTAACCCTAACCCTTACCCTAACCCTAAAACCTAACCCTAACCCTAACCCTTAAACTTACCCTAACCCTAACCCTAACCCTAACACTTACGATAACCCTAACCCTAACCTTTACCCTTACCCTAAACCTAACCCTAACCTTAACCCCAACCCTAAAACTAACCCTAACCCTAACCCTTACCCTAACCCTAACCCTTACTCTAAAACTTACACTTACGATAACTCTAAACCTAACCCTAACCCTAACTCTTATTCTAACCCTAACCCAAACCCTAACCCTTAACCTAACCCTAACCCTAACCCTAACCACTAACCATAACCCTTACCCTAACACTATCACTAATCCTAACCCCTAACCCTAACTCTAACCCTAACCGCTAACCCTAACCTTAATCCTAACCCTTACCCTTATCCTAAGGCTAACCCAAACCCTAACCCTTACACTAACCCCTACCCGAGCCCTACCCTAACCCTAAACCTTACCCTAACCATAACCCTAACCCTTATTCTTACCTTAACCTTAACAGTAACCCTAAACCTTACCCTTACCCTATCGCTAACCCT
>JANJXV010000302.1:187500-205000 GCA_024803745.1 Megascapheus bottae
AACCCTTACTCTTACCCTAATCCTAAAACTAAACCTAACCTATAAACTAACCCTAACCCTAAACCTAACCCTTAACCTAACCCTAACCCTAACCTTAACCCCCAACCCTGACCCTTAACCTAACCCTAAACCTAACCCTAAACTTAACCCTAACCCTAACACTAACCCTTACCCTTACCCTAACCCTAACCCTAAAACTAAACCTAACCCTAACCCTAAGCCTAAACTTAACCCAAACCCTAACCCTAACCCTTACCTTTACCCTAACCGTAACCCTAACCCTAACCCTAAACCTAACCCTTACCCTTACCCTAACCATAAAACTAAACTTAACACTAACCCTTTCCCTTACCCTAAACCTAACCCTAACCCTTACACTAAACCTAACCCTAACCATAACCCTTACCCTTACCTTAACCCTAAACCTAAACCTAAACCTTACACTTACCCTAACGCTAACCCTAACCCTAACCCTAACCATAACACTAACCCAAACACATACCCGTACCCTAACCCTAACCCTAACCGTAACCGTAACCCTAAACCTAACAGTAACCGTAACCCTACCCTTACCATTACCCTCACCCTAACAGTAACCCTAACCTCAACCCCAACCCTAAACCTAATCCTAAACCTAACCCTTACCCTTACCCTAACGCTAACACTAACCCTTACCCTAAACCTAACCCTAACCCTAAACCTAACCCTAACCCTTAACTTTAACCTAACCGTAACCCTAACCCTAACCCTAAACCTAAACCTAACCCTAATCCTAAACCTAACCTTTACCCTTAGACTAACCCTAACCCTAACCCTTACCCTTACCCTTACCCTTACCCTAACCCTAACCTTAACCCTAACCCTAAGCCTAACCCTTACCCGATCCCTAAACCTAACTCTAACCGTTAACCTATCCTAAACCTAACTCTAACCTTAACCCCTACCCTAAACCTAACCCTAACCCTTACTAAAAACCTAACCCTTACCATAACACCTAACCCTAACCGTAACCCCTAACCCTAACCGTAACCCTAACCCTAACCCTAAGCCTTACCCTTACTGTAACCCTAACCTTAATGCTAACCATAACCCTAAACCTAACCCTAACCCTTACGCTAACCCTAACCCTAACCTAACCCTTACACTTACCCTAACCCTAACCCTTACCATTACCTTAACCCTAAACCTAAACCAAACCCTAACTGTAACCCCTAAACCTAACCCTTACCCACCCTAACACTAACACTAACCTTAATGCTAACCCTAACCCTAACCCTTTCCTTAACCCTAACCCTAACGCTAACACTAAACCTTACACTTAACCTAACCCTAACCCTAAACCTAGCCCTAACCCTAACCTTAACCCCAACACTAAACCTAACCCTAACCCTAACCCTAAACCAAACCCTAAATCTTACCCTAACCCTAATCCTTACCCTAACCCTAACCCTAATCCTAACCCTAACCCTTCCCTTACCCTAACCCTAACCCTATCCCTAAAACTAAACCTAACCCTAAACTTAACCCTAAACCTTGACCTCACCCTAACCCTAACCCTAATCCTAACCCTTACCCTGACCATAACCCTAACCCTTACCCTATCCCTAACCCTAACCCCTTACCCTAACCCTTAACCTAACCCTAACCCTAACCCTTACCCTATCCCTAACACTAACTCTAACCCTTACCCTATCCTAAACCTAACTCTAACCTTAACCCCAACCCTAAACCTAACCCTAACCCTAACTCTAAATCTAACCCTTACCATAACACCTAACCCTAACCCTAACCATAACCCTAAACTTAACCCTAAAACTAAACCTAACCCTTTCCCTTACCCTTACACTAACCCTAACCCTAAACCTAAACCTAACCCTAACCCTAACCCTAAACTTAACCCTAACCCCAACCCTAACAATTGCCCTTACCTTAACCCTAACCCTAAAACTAACACTAACCCTAACCCTAAACCTAAACCTAATCCTAACCTTAACCATAACCTTAACCCTAATCCTAACTCTAACCCTTACCCTTACCCTAACCCTAACCTGAAACCTAAACCTAATCCTGACCCTAACCCTAAACTTAACCGTAACCCTAACCCTAACCCTAACCCTATTCCTAACCCTTACCCAGCCCTAACCCTAAACCTAACCCTAACCCTAATCCTAACCGTACCCATAAACCTAATGCTAACCCTTACCCTTATTCTAACCCTCACCATAACCCACTTACCCTAACCCCTACCCTAACCCCTACCCTAACCCTAACCCTTACCCTAATCCTAACCCTAACACTAACCCTAACACCTAACCCTTACCCTTACCCTAACCCTATCCCTAAACCCAACCCTAACCCTAAACCTAACCCTAACCCTTATCCTAACCCTAACTCTAAAACTTACGCTTACCCTAACTGTAAACATAACCCTAACCCTAACTCTTATCCTAACCCTAACCCTAACCCTAACCCTTAACCTAACCCTAACACTAACCCTAACCCCTAACTCTAACCCTTACCCTAACCCTAACCCTAACCCTAACCCTTACCCTAGCCCTACCCTTACCCTAACAATAACCCTAACCCCAACCCTTATCCTAACCCTAACACTAATCCTAACCCCAAACCTTACCCTTACCCTAACCCTAACCGTGATCCTAAAACTAACCCTAACCCTAAATTTAACCCTAACCCTTACCCTCACCCTAACCCTAACCCCAACCCTAAACCTAACGCTAACTCTTACTCTGACCCCAACCCTAACACTAACCCTAACCCTTACCCTAACCCTAACCCTAACCCTAACCCCTAACTCTAACCCTTAACCTAACCCTAACCCTAATCCTAACCCTAACCCTTACCCTTACCTAACCCTAAACCTAACTCTAACCCTAACCATAACCCTAACCCTAACCCTTACCCTAACCCTAACCCTTACCCTAAACCTAACCCTAACCCTGACCCTAAACTTAACCCTAAACCTAACCCTAAACCTTTCCCTTACCCTTACCCTAACCCTAAACCTAAACCTAAACCTAACCATAATCCTAACCCTAATCTTAACCCTAACCCTAACCCTAACTATTGCCCTTACCCTAACCATAACCCTAAACCTAACCCTAACCTTAACCCTAAACTTAACTCTACACCTAACCCTAACCCTTACCCTTACCCTAAACCTAACCCAAAACCTGAACCTAACCCTGACCCTAAGCCTAACCCTAACCCTAACCCTTACCCAGCGCTAACCCTAAACCTAACCCTAACCCTTTCCCTAACCCTAAGCTCTAAACCTAACCCTAACCCTTACCCTTATTCTAACCCTAACCCTAACACTTACCCTTACCCTAACCCCTACCCTTATCCTAACCCTAACCCTAACCCTAACACTTACCCTAACCCTAACACTAACCCCTAACTCAAACCCTTAACCTAACCCTAACCCTAATCCTAACCCTAACCCTTACCCTTACCCTAACCCTAAACCTAACTCTAACCCTAACGCTAACCCTAACCCTAACCCTTACCCTAACCCTAATCCTTACCCTAAACCTAAACCTAACCATAACCCTAAACTTAACTCTAAAGCTAAACCTAACCCTTTCCCTTACCCTTACCCTAACCCTAAATCTAAACCTAACCCTAACCCTAACCCTAATCTTAACCCTAACCCTAACCCTAACAATTGCCCTTACCCTAACCCTAACCCTAAACCTAACACTAACCCTAACACTAAACCTAAACCTAACCCTAACCTTAACCCTAACCTTAACACTAAACCTAACCCTAACCCTTACCCTTACCCTAACCCTAACCTGAAACCTAAACCTAACCCTGACCCTAACCCTAAACTTAACCCTAAACCTAACCCTAACCCTAACCCTAACCCTAACCCTTACCCAGCCCTAACCCTAAACCTAACCCTAACCCTAAACCTAACCCTACACCTAAACCTAATCCTAACCCTTACCCTTATTATAACCCTAACCCTAACACACTTACCCTAACCCCCACCCTAACCCTAACCCTAACCCTAACCCTAAACCTTACTCTAACACTAACCCTAACCCTAAGCCTAACCCTAACACTTACCCTAACCCTAGCCCTAACCCTAACCCTAAACTTAACCCTAAACCTAACCCTAATCCATTCCCTTACCCTTACCCTAACCCTAACCCTAACCCTAAACCTAACGCTAACCTTAACCATCATCTTAACCCTAACGCTACCCCTAACTCTTGCCCTTACCCTAACCCTAACCCTAAACCTAACACTAACCCTAACCCTAAACCTAAACCTAACCCTAACCTTAACCCTAACCTTAACCCTACACATAACCCTAACCCTTACCCTTACCCTTACCCTAACCTTAACCCGAAACCTAAACCTAACCCTGACCCTAAACCTAAACTTAACCCTAACCCTAACCCTAACCCTAACCGTAACCCTAACCCTTACCCAGCCCTAACCCTAAACCTAACCCTAACCCTAACCGTATCCCTAACCCTAACCCCTAAACCTAACCCTCACTCTTACCCTTATTCTAACACTAACCCTAACACTTACCCTTACCCTAACCCCTACCCTAAACCTAACCCTAACCCTAACCCTTAAACTAACCCTAACACTAACCCTAACACCTAACCCTGACCCTTACCCTAACTCTATCCCTAAACCTAACCCTTACCCTAATCCTAACCCTAACCCTAAGCCTTAGACTAACCCTAAACTTAACCCTAACACTTACCCTAGACCTAATCTGAACCCTTACTTTATCCCTAACCCTAACTCTTATCCTTACCCTAACCCTAACCCTAAACCTAACCCTAACCCTAACCCTATCCCTAACCCTAACCGTAACCCTAACCCTAAACCTTACCCTTACAGTAACCCTAACGTTAATGCTAACCCTAACCCTAACCCTAACCTTAAACCTAACCCTAATTCTTACCCTAACCCTAACCCTAACCCTAACCCTTACACTAAACCTAACACTAACCCTAACCCCTAACCTTACCCTAACCCTAACTGCAAACTCTAACCCTAACCCTAACCCTTACTCTCACCTTAACCGTAAACCTAACTCTAACTCTTACCCTTAACCCTTTGCTAACCCTAACTCTAACCCTTAACCTAACCCTAACACCTAACCCTAATCCTAGCCCTTAAACTTACCCTAACCCTAACCGTAACCCTAACAATTACCCTAACCCTAACCCTAACCCTTACCCTTACCTAACCCTAACCCTAACCTTAACCACAACCCTGAACCTAACCCTAACCCTAACCCTTACCCTAACCCTAACCCTTACCCTTACCCTTACCCTAACCCTAACTCTAAACCTAACCCTAACCCTAACTCTTATCCAAACCCTAACCCAAACCCTAACCCTTAACCTAACCCTAACACTAACCCTAACCCCTAACCCTAACCCTTACCCTAACCCTAACACTAACCCTAACCCCTAACCCTAACTCTAACCCTAACCGCTAACCCTAACCCTAATCCTAACCCTTATCCTATGGCTAACCCTAACCCTAACCCTTAAACTAACCCCTACCCTAGCCCTACCCTAACCATAAACCTTACCCGAACCATAACCCTAACCCTTATTCTTACCTTAACCCTTACTGTAACCCTAACACTTACCCTTACCCTAACCCTAACCCTAACCCTTACCCTGAACCTAACCCTAACCCTAACCCTTACCCTAACCCTAACCCTAACCCTAACCCTTACCCTAAACCTAACCCTAACCCTAACCCTAACTATTACTCTTACCTTAACCCTAAACCTAACACTAACCCTTACCCTTACCCTTTTGCTAAACCTAACCCTAACCCTTACCCTAATACTAACCCTAACCCAAACCCTAACACTTACACTTACAGTAACCCTAACCCTTAACATAACCCTAACACTAACCCTAACCCTAACACTTACCTTTACCCTAAACTTAACCCTTACCCTAACCCTTAACTTAACCCTAACCCTATCCCTAACCCTATCCCTACCCTTACCCAAAGCCTAACTCTAAACCTAACCCTTACTCTTACCCCAACGCTAACCCTAACCCTAACCCTTACCCTATCCCTAACCCTAACCCTAACCCATACCCTACCCCTAAGCCTAACCCTAACCCTAACCCTAACCCCTAACCCTAACCCTTAACCTAACCCTAACCCTAACCCTTACCCTTACCCTAACCCTAAACCTAACTCTAACCCTAACCCTTACCCTAAACCTAACCCTTACCCTAACCCTAACCCTTACCCTAACCCTAACCCTAACCTTAACCCTAACTCTAACCATAACACTTACCCTTACCCTTACCCTAAACCTAACCCTAAACCTAAACCTTACCCTAACCCTAACCCTAATCTTAACCCTAACTCTAACCCTAACAATTGCCCTTACCCTAACCCTAACCCTTAACCTAACACTAAGCCTAACCCTAACCCTAAACCTAAACCTAACCCTAACCCTAACTCTAATCTTAACCCTAACCCTAACCCTACCAATTGCCCTTACCCTAACCCTAACCCTAAACCTAACACTAATCCTAACCCTAACCCTAACCCTAAACCTTACCCTAACCTTAACCCTAACCCTAACCCTAACCCTTACCCTAACCCTAACACTAACCCTAACCCCTAACCCTAACCGTAACCGTAACCGCTAACCTTAAACCTAACCCTAACCCTTACCCTTATCCTAAGGCTAACCCTAACCCTAAGCCTTACACTAACCCCTACCCTAGCCCTCCCCTAACCCTAAAACTTACCCTAACCCTAACCCTAACCCTTAAACTTACCCTATCGCTAAACCTAACCCTAAACCTAACCATAATCCTAACCATTACCCTAAACCTAACCCTAACCCTAACCCTATCTATTACTCTTACCTTAACCCTAAACCTAACCCTAACCCTTACAATTACCCTTTCGCTAACCCTAACCCTAACCCTTACACTAACCCTAACCCTAACTCTAAAACTTACCATTACCCTAACTCTAAACCTAACCCTAATCCTAACTCTTATCCTAACCCTAACCCTAACCCTAACCCTTAACCTAAACCTAACACTAACCCTAACCCCTAACCCTAACCCTTCCCCTAACCCTAACAATAACCCGAACCCTTAAACCTAACCCTAACCGCTAACCCTAACCCTATTCCTAACCCTTACCCTTATCCTAAGGCTAACCCTAACCCTAACCCTTACACTATCCCCTACCCTAGCGCTACCCTAACCCTGAACCTTACCCTAACCATAACCCTAACCCTTACTCTTACCTTAACCCTAACCCTAACCCTAACCCTTACCCTTACCCTATCGCTAAACCTAACCCTAAACCTAACCCTAACCCTAACCCTTACCCTAAATCTAACCCTAAACCTAACCCTAACTATTACTCTTACCTTAACCCAAAACCTAACCCTACCCCTTACCCTTACCCTTTTGCTAACCCTAACCCTAACCCTTCCCCTAAGCCTAACCCTAACCCAAAACCTAACACTTACACTTACCCTAACCCTAACCCTAACCCTTATCCTAACCCTAACCCTAACCCTAACAATTAAACTAACCCTAACACTAACCCTAACACCTAACCCTAACCCTTACACTAACACTAACCCTAACCCTAACCATTACACTTACACTTACCCTCACCGTAACCCTAACCTTAATCCCAACCCTAAACCTAACCCTAACCCTAACCCTAACCGTTACCCTTACTGTAACCCTAACCATAATCGTAACCCTAACGCTAACCCGTACACTTACCCTTACCCTAACCGTAACCCTAACCCTAAGCCCAACCCAAAACGTACCCCTAACCCTAACCCTAACCTTTACCCTCACTCTAACCCTAACCATAACCCTAACACTAACCCTAACCCTAACACTTACCCTTACCCTAACCCTAACGCTTACCCTAACCCTTAACCTAACCCTAACCCTAACCCTATCCCTTACCCTTACCCAAAGCCTAACTCTAACCCTAACCCTAAGCCTTACACTAACACTAACCCTAACCACAACCCTTATCCTAACCCTAACACTAATCCTAAACCTCACCCTTACCCTTACCTTAACCATAACCCTAATCCTATAACTAACCCTAACCCTAACCTTAACCCTAACCCTTACCCTTACCCTAACCCTAACCCTAATGCTAACCCTTACTCTTACCCCAACCCTAACACTAACCCTAACCCTTACCCTAACCCTAACCCTAACCTATACCGTAACCCTAACCCTAACCCTAACCCTAACTCCTAACCCTAACCCTTAAAATAACCCTACCCCTAACCCTAACCCTAACCCTTACCCTTACCCTAACCCTAAACCTAAACCTAAGTCTAACCCTAACCCTAACCCTTACCCTTACGCTAACCCTTACTCTAAACCTAACCCTAACACTAACCCTAAACTTAACCCTAACCCTAACACTTACCCTTACGTTTACCCTAACCCAAACCCTAACCCTAAACCTAACCATAACCCTAACCCTAAACCTAACACTAAATCTAACCCTAACCCTAACCCTAAACCTAACCCTAACCTTAACCCTAACCTTAACCCTAAACCTAACCCTAACCCTTACCCTTACCTTAACCCTAACCCGAAACCTAAACCTAACCCTGACCCTAACCCTAACCTTAACCCTAACCCTAACCCTAACCCTTACTCTAAACCTAACCCTAAAACTACCCCTAACCCTAACCCTAACCATAACCCTAACCCCTAAACCTAACACTAACCCTTACCCTTATTCTAACACTAACCCTAACCCTAACCCTAACCCTTACCCTTACTCTAACCCTAAACCTAACCCTAAGCCTAACCCTAACCCTTAACTTTACCCTAAACCTAACCCGAACAATAACCCTAAACATAAACCTTACCCTTACCCTAAACCTAACCGTAACCCTTACCCTCAACCTAACCCTAACCCTAACCCTTACCCTTACCTTAACCCTAAACCTAACCCTAAACCTTACCCTTACCTAATGCTAACAGTAACCCTAACCCTAACCCTAAAACTAACCCTAACACATACCCTTACACTAACCCTAACCCTAACCCTAACCATAACCCTAAACCTAACCGGTACCCTAACCCTAACCCTAACCCTAACCCTTACCCTAAACCTAACCCTAACCCTAACCCTTACCCTTACCCTCACCCTAACCCTAACCCTTAACCTAACCCTAACCCTAACCCTTACCATTACCCTAAACCTAACCCTAATCCTAACCCTAACCCTAACCCTTACCCTTACCCTAACCCTAACACTAACCCTAACCCTAAAACTTACCCATACCCTAACCCTAACCCTAACCCTTACCTAAACCTAAACCTAACTCTAAATCTAACCCTTACTCTTACCTTAACCCTAACCCTAACCCTAACCCTTACCCTTACCCTAACTGTAACCGTAAACTTAAACCCAACCCTAAACCTAACCCTAACCCTAAGCCTAACCCGAACCCTAACCCTAACCCTAACCCTAAACTTAAACCCTAACCTTAACCCTTATCCTAACCCTAAACGTAACCCTAAGCCTAACCCTTACCCTTAACTGAAGCCTAACTCTAACCCTAACCCGAACCCTAACCCTTACCCTTACCCTAACCCTAAACCTAAACCTAACCCTAACTCTAACCCTAATCCTAACCCTAACCATAACCCTTACCCTTACCCTAACCCTAACACTAACCCTAAACCTAAAACTTACCCATACCCTAACCCTAACCCTAACCCTAACACTAACCTCAACCCTAACCTAACCCTAAACCTTACTCTAACCCTAACACTAATCCTAACCCTAACCCTTCCCCTTTCCCTAACCCTAACCTTAATCCTAAAACTAACCCTAACCCTAACTTTACCGCTAACCCTAACCCTTACCCTACACTAACCCTAAACCTAAACCTGACCTTAACCCTAACCCTAAACCTTACACTTACCCTAACCCTAATCATAACCCTAAACCTTACCCTAACCCTAACCCTAACCCTAACACTAACCCTAACATTAACACTTACCCTAAACCTATCCCTAACCTGTACCCTAACCCTAACCCTAACCCTAACCCTAAATCTAACCCTAACCCTAACCCTAATCCTTACCCTTAACCTAACCCCAAACCTTACCCTAACCATAACCCTATCCCTAACACTAACCCTAACATTAACACTTACCCTAACCCTAACCCTAACCCTTACCCTAAACCTAACCCTAACCCTTACCCTAACCCTAATCCTAACCCCTAACCCTAACCCTTAACCTAACCCTTACCCTTAAACTTACCCTAACCCTAACCCTAACCCTTACCATAACCCCAACCCTAACCCTAACACTAACCCCTAACCCTAACTCTTAACCTAACCCTAACCCTAATCCTAACCCTAACACATACCCTTACCCTAACCCTAACCCTAACCCTAACCGTAACCCTAAACCTAACCGTAACCGTAACCCTAACCCTAAACCTAACCCTTACCCTAACCCTAACCCTAACCCTTACCCTTACCCTAACCCTAACATTAACCCTAACCCTAAAACTTACCCATACCCTACTCCTAACTCTAACCCTTACCTAAACCTAACCCTAACCCTAAACCTAAACCTTACTCTTACCTTAACCCTTACCCTAATCCGAACCCTTACCCTTACCCTATCGTAACCCTAACCCTAACCCTAACACTTACCCTTACCCTAACCGTAACCCTAACCTTAAACCCAACCCTAAACCTTACCTTAAACCTAACCCGAACCCTAACCCTAACACTAACACTAAACTTAAACCCTAACCCTCACCATTAACCTAACCCTAAACCTAACCCTAAACATAACCCTTACCTTAACCTAAGCCTATCTCTAACCCTAACCCAAAACCTAACCCTAACCCTTACCCTAACCCTAAACCTAAACCTGACCCTAACTCTAACCCTAAACCTAACCCTAAACCTAACCTTAACCCTAACACTATCCCTAACACATACCCTAACCCTAACTGTAAACCTTACCCTAAACCTAAGCCTAACCTTAACCCTAACGCTAACCCTAACCCTAACCCTAATCCTTACCCTTACCCTAAACCTAACCCTAAACTTAATCCTAACCCAAAACCTAACCCTAACCTTAACCCTAACCGTAAACCTATCCCTAACCCTTACGCTAACCCTAACCCTAAACCTAACCCTAACCCTAACCCTTACCTTTACCCTAACCCTAAACCTAACCCAAACCCTAACCCTAACCCCTAACCCTAACCCTAAACCTAAACCTAAACCTAACCCTAATACTTACCCTTATCCTAAACCTAACCCTAACCCTAACCCTAACACTTACCCTGACGCTAACCCTAAACCTAACCCTAACCCTTACCCTAACCCTAACCCTAATCCTAACCCCAACCCTTACCCTTACCCTAACCCTAAACCTAACGCTAAAACTACCCCTAACCCTAACCTTAACCCTAACCCTAACCCTAACACTTACTCTAACCTTAACACTAATCCTAACCCTAACCCTTACCCTTTCCCTAACCCGAACCCTAATCCTAAAACTAACCCTAACCCTAACTTTAACCCTAACCCTAACCCTTACCCTACCCTAACCCTAACCCTAACCCTAAACCTAAACCTAACCCTAAGCCTAAACCTTACTCTTACCCTAACCCTACCCTAATCCTAAACCTTACCCTGACCCTAACCCTAACCCTAACACTATCCCTAACATTAACACTTACCCTAACCTTAACCCTAACCCTTACCCTAAACCTAACCCTAACCCTAACCCTAACTCTAACCCTAATCCTAACCCCTAAACCTAACCCTTAACCTAACCCTTACCCTTACACTTACCCTAACCCTAACCCTAACCCTAACCCTTACCCTAACCCTAATCCTAACCCTAACCCCTAACCCTAACTCTTAACCTAACCCTAACCCTAATCCTAACCCTAAAACATACCCTAACCCTAACCCTAACCCTAACCCTAACCGTAACCCTAAACCTAACCCTAACCCTAACCTTAACCATAACCCGACCCTTACACTAACCCTAACCCTAACCCTTACCCTTACCCTAACCCTAACACTAACCCTAAACCTAAAACTTACCCATACCCTACTCCTAACTCTAACCCTTACCTAAACCTAACCCTAACCCTAAACCTAACCCTTACTCTTACCTTAACCCTTACCCTAATTCTAACCCTTATCCTTACCCTATCGTAACCCTTACCCTAACCCTAACCCTAACCCTTACCCTAACCCTAACCCTAACCCTAACCCTTACCCTAACCCTAACCCTAACACCTAACCCTAACTCTTAACCTAACCCTAACCCTAATCCTAACCCTAACACATACCCTTACCCTAACCCTAACCCTAACCCTAACCGTAACCCTAAACCTAACCGTAACCGTAACCCTAACCCTAACCCTAACCCTTACCCTAACGCTAACCCTAACCCTAACCCTTACCCTTACCCTAACCCTAACCCTAATACTAACCCTAACCCTAAAACTTACCCATACCCTAACCCTTACCCTAAACCTTACCTAACCCTAAAGCTAACCCTAAACCTAACCCTTAATGTTACCTTAACCCTAACCCTAATCCTAACCCTAACCCTTACCCTAACAATAACCCTGGCCCTAACCCTAACCCTAACCCTTACCCTTACCCTAACTGTAACCCTAAGCTTAAACCCAACCCTAAACCTAACACTAACCCTAACCCGAACCCTAACCCTAACCCTAAACTTAAACCCTAACCTTAACCCTTAACATAACCCTAAACCTAACCCTAAACCTAACCCTTACCCTTAACCTAAGCCTAACTCTAACCCTAACCCGAACCCTAACCCTAACCCTTACCCTAACCCTAAACCTAAACTTAACCCTAACTCTAACCCTAAACCTAACCCTAAACATAACATTAACCCTAACCCTAACCCTAACCCATACCCTAACCCTAACACTAAACCTTACCCTAAACCTAACCCTAACCTTATCCCTAAAACTAACCCTAACCCTAACCCTAATCCTAACCCTTACCCTAACCCTAACCCTAAATCTAATCCTAACCCAAAACCTAACATTAACCTTAATCCTAAACCTAACCCTATCCCCAACCCTTACCCTTACCCTAACCCTAACCCTAAACCTTACCCTAACCCTAACCCTTACATTTACCCTAACCCTAAACCTAACCCAAACCCTAATCCTAACCCCAACCCTTACCCTTACCCTAACCCTAACCCTAATCCTAACCCCAACCCTTACCCTTACCCTAACGCTAAAACTAACCCTAACCCAAACCTTAACCCTAACCCTCACCCTAATCCTAACCCATACCCTAAACCTAAACCTAACCCTAACCCTAAACCTTACCCTTACCCTAACCATAACCATAACCCTAAACCTTACCCCAACCCTACCTCTAACCCTAACACTAACCCTAACATTAACACTTACCCTAACCCTAACCCTAACCCAAACCCTAAAGCTAAACCTAACCCTAACCCTAATCCTAACCCCTAAACCTAACCCTTAACCTAAACCTTACACTTAACCTTACCCTAACCCTAACCCTTACCCTAACACTAACCCTAACCCTAACCCTTACCCTAAACCTAACCCTAACCCTAACCCCTAACCCTAACTCTTAACCTTACCCTAACCCTAACCCTAATCCTAACACATACCCTTACCCTAACCCTAACCCTAAACCTAACCGTAACCGTAACCCTAACCTAACCCTAACCCTTACCCTAACCCTAACCCTAACACTAACCCTTACTCTTACCCTCACCCTAACCCTAACCCTAAACCTAACCCTAACCCTAACCTTTACCGTTACCCTAACCCTAACCCTAACCCTAACTCTAACCCTAACTCTTACCCTAAACATAACCCCAATCCTAATCCTAACCCTAACCCTAACCCTTACCCTTACCCTAAGCCTAACCCTAACCCAAAACCTATCACTTACACTTACCCTAACCCTAACCCTAACGCTTATCCTAAAACTAACCCTAACCATAACCCTTAACCTAACCCTAACACTAACTCTAACACCTAACCCTATCCCTTACCCTAACACTAACCCTAAACCTAACCCTTACACTTACACTTACCCTAACCGTAACCCTAACCTTAACCCCAACCCTAAACCTAACCCTAACACTAACCCTAACCCTTACCCTTACTCTAACCCTAATCATAATCCTAACCCTAACCCTAACCCTAACACTTACCCTTACCCTAACCCTAACCCTTACCCTAACCCTTAACTTAACCCTAACCCTAACCCTAAACCTATCCCTTACCCTTACCCAAAGCCGAACTCTAACCCTAACCCTTACCCTAACCCTAAGCATTACACTAACACTAACCCTAACCCCAACACTTATCCTAAACCTAACACTAATCCTAACCCTCACCCTTACCCTTACCCTAACCATAACCCTAATCCTATAACTAACCCTAACCCTAACCTTAACCCTAACCCTAACCATAACCATAACCCTAACCCTAACCCTAAACCTTATCCTAACCCTAACCCTAACCCTAACCTAACCCTAACACTAACCCTAACACATAACCCTAACCCTTACCCTAACACTAACCCTAACCATAACTCTTACGGTTATCCTTACCCTAACCTTACCCATAACCTTAACCCCAAACCTAAATCTAACCCTCACTCTAACCCTAACACTTACCCTTACTCTAACCCTAACCATAATCCTAACACTAATCCAAACCCTAACACTTACCCTTACCCTAACCCTAACCCTTACCCTAACCCTTAACCTAACCCTAACCCTAACCCTAACCCTTACCATAACCCTAACCCTTACCCTAACCCTAACCATAATCCCAACCCTTATCATAACCCTAACACTAATCCTAACCCTAACCCTTACCCTTACCCTAACCCTAGAACTAACTCTATCCCTAACCCTAACCCTAAACCTAACCCTTACACTAACCCTAACCCTTACCCTAAACCAAAACCTAACCCTAACCCTCACCTTAACCCTAACCCTAACCCTAACCCTTACCCTTACACTTACCCTAACCCTAACCCAAAACCTAAACCTAACCCTAACCCTAACCCTAATCTTAACCCTAACCCTAACCCTAACAATTGCCCTTACCCTAACCCTAAGCCTAAGCCTAACACCAACCCTAACCCTAACCCTAACCCTAAACCTAACCCTAACCTTAATCCTAACCTCAACGTAAACCTAACCCTAACCCTTACCATTACCCTAACACTAATCCGAAACCTAAACCTAACCGTGACCCTAACCCAAACCCTAACCCATAAATGTAACCCTAAAACTCCCCTTACCCTAACACTAACCCTAACACTAACCCCTAAACCTAACCCCAACCCTTACACTTATTCTAACCCTAACCCTAACCCTTACCATAACCCTAACCCTTACCCTAAAACTAACCCTAAACCCAACCCTTATCCTAACCCTAACACTAATCCTAACCTTAACCCTTACCCTTACCCTAACCCTAAAACTAACTCTATCCCTAACCCTAACCCTAAACCTAACCCTTACACTAACCCTAACCCTTACCCTAAATCAAAATCTAACCCTAACCCTAACCTTAACCCTAACCCTAACCCTAATCCTTACCCTTACCCTTACCCTAACCCTAACCCAAAACCTAAACCTAACCCTAACCCTAACCCTAATCTTAACCCTAACCCTAAACCTAACAATTGCCCTTACCCTAAACCTAAGCCTAAGCCTAACACTAACCCTAACCCTAACCCTAACCCTAAACCTAACCCTGACCTTAATCCTAACCTCAACGCTAAACCTAACCCTAACCCTTACCCTAACCCTAACTCGAAACCTAAACCTAACCCTGACCCTAACCCAAACCCAAACCCCTAAACCTAACCCTAACCCTTACACTTATTCTAACCCTAACCCTAACACTTACCCTTACCCTAACCCCTACCCGAACCCTAACCCTTACCTTTACCCTAACCCTAAACCTAACCCTAACCCTAACCCTAACACTTACATTTACCCTAAACCTAACCCGAACCCTAAACCTAAACCTAAACCCTACCTTACCCTAAACCTAACCCTAACCCTAACCCTTACACTTACCTTAACACTAAACCTAACCCTAAACCTTACCCTTACCCTAAGGCTAATCCTAACCCTAACCCTACCTCTAACACTAACCCTAACAAATACCCATAGCCTAACCCTAACCCTTACCCTAACCCTAACTTTACCCTCAACCTATCCCTAAACTCAACCCCAACCCTAAACCTATCCCTAACCCTTACCCTTACCCTAACGCTAACCCTTAACCTAACCCTAAGCCTAACCCTAAGCATTACCCTAAACCTAACCCTAATTATAACCCTAACCCTAACCATAACTCTTACCCTTACCCTAACCCTAACACTAACACTAACCCTAAAACTTACCCATACCCTAACCCTAACCCTAACAGTTACCTAAACCTAAACCTAATCCTAACCCTAACCCTTACTCTTACCTTAACACTAATCCTAATCCTAACCCTTTGCATTTACCCTATCGCTAAACCTAATCCTACTCCTAACCCTAACCCTAACACTTACCCTTATCCTAACCATAACCCTAACTTTAATCCCAACCCTAACCCTAACCCTAACTCTAACCCTTACCCTTACCCTAACCCTAACCATAACTCTAACGCTAACCCTAACCCTAACAATTACCCTTATCCTAACCCTAACCCTTACCCTAACCCTAACCCTAACCCTAACATTAAACCCTTTCCCTAACCCTTAACCTAACCCTAAACCTAACCCTAACCCTAACCCTAACCCTAAACTTTACCCTAAGCCTAACTCTAACGCTAACCCGAACCATAACCCTATACCTTACCCTAACCCTAACCCTAACCCTATCCCTAACCCTTACCCTTACCCTAACCCTAACTCTAAACCTAACACTCACCCTAACCCTTACCTTTACCCTAACCCTAACCCTAACCCTAACCCTAAACCTAAACCCTAACCCTAACCCTAAACCTAAACCTAACCCTAACCCTTACCCTTATCCTAACCCTAACCCTAAACCTAAATCCAATACTTACCCTTACCTTAACCCTAACCCTAACCCTAACCCTTACCCTAACCCTAACCATAATTCTAAACCTAACTCTTACCCTTACCCTAACCCTAACCCTAAAACTAACCCTAACCCTAACCTTAACCCTAACCCTAACCCTAACCCTTTCTCTAAACCTAACACTAATCCTAACCCTAACACTTACCCTAACCCTAACCCTAAACCTAAACCTAACCCTAACCCTTAACCTTATCCTAACCCTAACCCTAAACCAAACCCTAACCCTAACACTTACCCTTACCCTAACAGTAACCCTAACCCTAACCCTTACCCTAACCCTAACCCTAATCCTAACACTAACTCTTAAC
>JANJXV010000302.1:212500-225000 GCA_024803745.1 Megascapheus bottae
CTAACACTAACACTTAACCTAACCCTAAACCTATCCCTTACCCTTACCTTAACCTTAACCCTAACCCTTACCCTTACCCTAACGCTAAACCTAACCCTAACCTTAACCCTAACACTAACCCTACCACTTAACCTTACCTTAAACCTAACCCTAACTCTAACCCTAACCCTAACCCTAACCCTTACACTAACCCTAACCCTAACCCTTACCCTAACCCTAACCCTAACCCCAACCCTAACCCTAAACTTTACCCTAACCCTAACCCTAACACTAACACTTAACCTAACCCTAAACCTATCCCTTACCCTTACCTTAACCTTAACCCTAACCCTTACCCTTACCCTAACGCTAAACCTAACCCTAACCTTATCCCTAACACTAACCCTAACACTTACCCTTACCCTAACACTAACCCTAACCTTAACCCTAACCCTAACCCTAACCCTTACCCTAACCCTAACCTTAACCCTAACCCTAACCCTAACCCTTACCCTTACCCCAACCCTAACCCTAACCTAACCCTAACACTAAACCTAACCCTTACCCTTACCCTAACCCTAACTCTAAACCTATCCCTAACCCTAACCCTAACCCTAATTCTAACCCTAACCCTAACCCTAACCCTTACCCTTACCCTTACCCTTACGCTAACCATAACCCTAAACCTAACCCTAACCCTAACAGTAACCCTAATCCTAAACCTAACCCTAACACTTACCCTTACCCTAACCCTACCCTAAACCTAACTGTAACCCTTACCCTGCCCCTACCCTAACCAAAACCCTAACTCTAACCCTAACCCTAACACTATCCCTAACCCTTACCCTAAAACTAACCCTAACGCTAACCCCTAACCCTAACCCTTAACCTAACCCTAACCCTAACCCTAACCCTTACCCTTACCCAAACCCTAAACCTAACTCTAACCCTAACCCTAACCCTAATCTAACCCTAAGCCTAACCCTAACAAATGCCCATGCCCTAACCCTAACCCTAAACCTAACACTAACCCTAACCCTAACCCTAACCCTAACCCTTCCCCATACCCTAACCCTAAACCTTACCCTAACCCTAACCCCTAAACCTAACCCTAAAGCTTACCCTTATTCTAACCCAAACCCTAACACTTCCCCTTACCCTAAACCCTACCCTAACACTAACACTAACTCTAACCCTTACCCTAACCCAAACCCTAACCATTACCCTTACCCTAACCCTAACCTTAACCCTAAACCTAACCCTAACCCTAACCGTAACCCTAACACTAACCCTTATCCTAACCCTAACCCTAAGCCTAACTGTTACCCTTACATTCACCCTAACCCTAACCCTAACCTTAACCCCAACCCTAAACCTAACCCTAACCCTAATCCTAACCCTAACCCTTACCCTAACACTAACCCTAATCCTAACCCTAACACTTACCGTAACCCTAAATCTAACCGCAACCCTAACCCTTACCCTTACCCTCACCCTAACCCTAACCCTAACCTCAACCCCAGCCCTAAACCTAACCCTAACCCGAACCCTTACCCTTACCCTAAACCTAACCCTAACCCTAACCCTTATTCTTACCTTAACCCTAAGCCTAACCCTTATGCTTACCCTATAGCGAACACTAACCCTAACCCTAAGCCTAACCCTTACCCTTACCCTAACCGTAACCCTATCCTTAACCCCAACCCTAAACCTAACCCTAACCCTAACCCTTACCCTTACCCTAACCCTAACCATAACTCTAACGCTAACACTAAACCTAACAATTACCCTTACCCTAAACCTAACCCTTTCCCTAACCCTAACCCTAACCCTAAACCCTAACCCTAAACTTTAACCTAAACCTAAACCTAACGCTAACCCTAACCCTTACCCTTACCCTAAGCCTAACTCTAACCCTAACCCGAACCCTAACCCTAACCCTTACCCTAACCCTAACCCTAACCCTTACCCTAACCCTAAGCATAACCCTAACCTTCACCCTAACGCTAACCCTAACCATAAGCATAATCCTTCCCCTTCTTCTAACCCTAACCCTAACCCTAACCCTAACCCAAACCTTAACCCTAACCCTAAACCTAACCCTAACCCTAACCCTTACCCTTACCCTAAACCCAACCCTAACCCTAAAACTTACCCTAACCCTAACCCTAACAGTAACATTTACCCTAACCCTAAACCTATCCCTAACACTTACCCTAACCCTAACCCTAACCCAAGCCCTAACCCTTACCCTTACCCTAACCCCAACCCTAACCCTAAACTTTACCCTAACCCTAACCCTAACCCTAACACTAACACTTAACCTAAACCTAAACCTATCCCTTACCCTTAACTTAACCTTAACCCTAACCCTTACCCTTACCCTAACGCTAAACCTAACCCTAACCTTAACACTAACACTAACCCTACCACTTAACCTTACCTTAAACCTAACCCTAACTCTAACCCTAACCCTAACCCTAACCCTTACCCTAACCCTAACCCTAACCCTTACCCTAACCCTAACCCTAACCCTAACCTTAACCCTAACCCTAACCCTAACCCTTACCCTTACCCTAACCCTAACCCTAAACCTAACCCTAACACATACCCTTACCCTAACCCTAACCCTAACCGTAACCCTAATTCTAACCCTAACCCTAACCCTAACCCTTACCCTTACCCTTACCCTTACGCTAACCATAACCCTAAACCTAACCCTAACCCTAACAGTAACCCTAATCCTAAACCTAACCCTAACACTTACCCTTACCCTAACCCTACCCTAAACCTAACTGTAACCCTTACCCTGCCCCTACCCTAACCAAAACCCTAACTCTAACCCTAACCCTAACACTATCCCTAACCCTTACCCTAAAACTAACCCTAACGCTAACCCCTAACCCTAACCCTTAACCTAACCCTAACCCTAACCCTAACCCTTACCCTTACCCAAACCCTAAACCTAACTCTAACCCTAACCCTAACCCTAATCTAACCCTAAGCCTAACCCTAACAAATGCCCATGCCCTAACCCTAACCCTAAACCTAACACTAACCCTAACCCTAACCCTAACCCTAACCCTTCCCCATACCCTAACCCTAAACCTTACCCTAACCCTAACCCCTAAACCTAACCCTAAAGCTTACCCTTATTCTAACCCAAACCCTAACACTTCCCCTTACCCTAAACCCTACCCTAACACTAACACTAACTCTAACCCTTACCCTAACCCAAACCCTAACCATTACCCTTACCCTAACCCTAACCTTAACCCTAAACCTAACCCTAACCCTAACCGTAACCCTAACACTAACCCTTATCCTAACCCTAACCCTAAGCCTAACTGTTACCCTTACATTCACCCTAACCCTAACCCTAACCTTAACCCCAACCCTAAACCTAACCCTAACCCTAATCCTAACCCTAACCCTTACCCTAACACTAACCCTAATCCTAACCCTAACACTTACCGTAACCCTAAATCTAACCGCAACCCTAACCCTTACCCTTACCCTCACCCTAACCCTAACCCTAACCTCAACCCCAGCCCTAAACCTAACCCTAACCCGAACCCTTACCCTTACCCTAAACCTAACCCTAACCCTAACCCTTATTCTTACCTTAACCCTAAGCCTAACCCTTATGCTTACCCTATAGCGAACACTAACCCTAACCCTAAGCCTAACCCTTACCCTTACCCTAACCGTAACCCTATCCTTAACCCCAACCCTAAACCTAACCCTAACCCTAACCCTTACCCTTACCCTAACCCTAACCATAACTCTAACGCTAACACTAAACCTAACAATTACCCTTACCCTAAACCTAACCCTTTCCCTAACCCTAACCCTAACCCTAAACCCTAACCCTAAACTTTAACCTAAACCTAAACCTAACGCTAACCCTAACCCTTACCCTTACCCTAAGCCTAACTCTAACCCTAACCCGAACCCTAACCCTAACCCTTACCCTAACCCTAACCCTAACCCTTACCCTAACCCTAAGCATAACCCTAACCTTCACCCTAACGCTAACCCTAACCATAAGCATAATCCTTCCCCTTCTTCTAACCCTAACCCTAACCCTAACCCTAACCCAAACCTTAACCCTAACCCTAAACCTAACCCTAACCCTAACCCTTACCCTTACCCTAAACCCAACCCTAACCCTAAAACTTACCCTAACCCTAACCCTAACAGTAACATTTACCCTAACCCTAAACCTATCCCTAACACTTACCCTAACCCTAACCCTAACCCAAGCCCTAACCCTTACCCTTACCCTAACCCCAACCCTAACCCTAAACTTTACCCTAACCCTAACCCTAACCCTAACACTAACACTTAACCTAAACCTAAACCTATCCCTTACCCTTAACTTAACCTTAACCCTAACCCTTACCCTTACCCTAACGCTAAACCTAACCCTAACCTTAACACTAACACTAACCCTACCACTTAACCTTACCTTAAACCTAACCCTAACTCTAACCCTAACCCTAACCCTAACCCTTACCCTAACCCTAACCCTAACCCTTACCCTAACCCTAACCCTAACCCTAACCTTAACCCTAACCCTAACCCTAACCCTTACCCTTACCCTAACCCTAACCCTAAACCTAACCCTAACACATACCCTTACCCTAACCCTAACCCTAACCGTAACCCTAAACATAACCCTAACCCTAACCCTAACACTTACGCTAATCCTAACCGTAACCCTAACACTTACCCTTACCCTAATACTAACCCTAAACTTAACCCTAACCCAAACCCTAACCCTTACCCTAACCCTAACCTTAACCCTAACCCTAACCCTAACCCTTACACTTGCCCTAACCCTAACCATAACTCTAACGCTAACACTAAACCTAACAATTACCCTTACCCTAAACCTAACCCTTTCCCTAACCCTAACCCTAACCCTAAACCCTAACCCTAAACTTTAACCTAAACCTAAACCTAACGCTAACCCTAACTCTTACCCTTACCCTAACCCTTACCCTTACCCTAACCCTAACCCTAAACCTAACACTAACCCTAACCCTTACCCTAACCCTTTCCCTAAACCTAACCCTAACACTAACCCTAAACTTAACCCTAACCCTAACACTTACCCTTACTTTTACCCTAACCCAAACCCTAAACCTAAACCTAACTCTAACACTAACCCTAATCTTAACCCTAGCCCTAACCCTAACAATTGACTTTACCCTAACCCTAACTCTAAACCTAACCCTAACCTTAACCCTAACCTTAAACCTAAACCTAACCCTAACCCTTACCCTTACCTTAACCCTAACCTGAAACCTAAACCGAAACCTGACCCTAACCCTAACCCTAACCCTAACCCTAACCCTTACCCTAACCATAACCCTAAACCTAGCCATAACCCTAACCCTAAAAATAACCCTAACCCCTAAACCTAACACTAACCCTTACCCTTATTCTAACACTAACCATAACCCTAAACCTAACCTTTACCCTAACCCTAACCCTAACCCTTACCCTTACTCTAAACCTAAACCTAACCCTAAACCTTACCCTAACCCTTACCTTCACCCTAAACCTAACCCGAACCCTAACCCTAAACATAAACCTTACCATTACCCTAACCCTAACCCTAACCCTTACCCTAACCCTAACCCTAACCCTAACCCTTACCCTTACCCAACCCTAACCCTAACCCTAACCCTTAACCCTAACTCTTAACCTAAACCTAACCCTAATCCTAACCCTAACACATACCCTTACCCTAACCTTAACCCTAACCCTAACTGTAACCCTAAACCTAACAGGAACCCTAACTCTAACCCTAACCCTTACCCTTACCCTAAACCTAACCCTAACCCTAACCCTTACCCTTACCCTCACACTAACCCTAACCTCAACCCCAACCCTAAACCTAACCCTAACCCTAACCCTTACCCTTACCCTAACCCTAAACCTAACCCTTAACCTAACCCTAACCATAACCCTTATCATTACCCTAAACCTAACCCTAACACTAACCCTGACCCTAAAACTTACCCATACCTTAACCCTAACCCTAACCCTTATCTAAACCTAACCCTAACCCTAAACCTAACCCTTACTCTTACCTTAACCCTAACCGTAATCCTAACCCTTACCCTTACTCTATCGCTAACCCAAACCCTAACCCTAACCCTAACCCTTACCCTTACCCTAACCGTAACCCTAACCTTAAAACCAAACCTAAATCTAACCCTAACCCTAACCCGAACCCTAACACTAACACTAACCCTAAACTTAAACCATAACCCAAACCCTTAACCTAACCCTAAACCTAACCCTAAACCTAACCCTTACCCTTAACCTAAGCCTAACTCTAACCCTAACCCAAAACCTTACCCTAACACTTACCCTAACCCTAAACCTAAACCAAACCCTAACTCTAACCCTAAACCTAACGCTAAACCTAACCTTAACCCTAAACCTAATCCTAACCCATACCCTAACCCTAACCCTAAACCTTACCCTAAACCTTACCCTAACCTTAACCCTAACGCTAACCCTAACCATAACCCTAATCCTTACCCTTACCCTAATCCTAAACCTAAACCTAATCCTAACCCAAAACCTAACCCTAACCTTAACCCTAACCCTAACCCTATCCCTAACCCTTACCCTTACCCTAACCCTAACCCTAAACCTAACCCTAACCCTAACCCGAACCCTAATCCTAATCTAACGCTAACCCTAACCCTAACCCTAACCTAACCCTAACACTAACCCTAACAATTGCCCATGCCCTAACCCTAACCCTAAACCTAACACTAACCCTAACCCTAACCCTAACCTTAACCCTAACCCTAACCCTATCCCTAAACCTTACCCTTACCCTAACCCTAACCCTAAACTTAACCCTAACCCTAACCCTAACCCTAACCCTAAACCTAACCGTAACCCTTACCCTGACTCTACCCTAAACATAACCCTAACCCTAACCCTAACACTTAACGTAACCCTAACACTAACCCTAACCCTTACCCATACCCTAACCCTAACACTAACCTCAACCCCAACCCTAAACCTAACCCTGACCCGAACCCTTACCCTTACCCTTCCCTAACCCTAAACCTAAACCTACCCCTAACCCTTACCCTAAACCTAACCCTAATCCTAACCCTAACCCTAACCCTTACCCTTACCCTAACCCTAACACTAACCCTAACCCTACATCTTACACATACCCTAACCCTAACCGTAACCAATACTCTAAACCTAACCCTAACCCTAACCCTTACTCTTACATTAACCCTAAGCCTAACCCTTTCCTTTACCCTACTGCTAACCCTAACCCTAACCCTAACCCTTACCCTTACCCTAACCGTAACCCTAACCTTAACCCCAACCATAAACCTAACCCTAACCCTAACCCTAACCCTTACCCTTACCCTAAACCTTACCAAAACTCTAATGCTAACCCTAACCCTAACAATTACCCTTACCCTAACCCTAACCCTTGCCCTATCCCCAACCCTAACCCTAAACCCTAACCCTAACCCTTAACCTGACCCTAAACCTAATGCTAACCCTAACCCTTACCCTTACCCTAAGCCTAACTCTAACCCTAACCCTAACCCTAAACCTAACCCTTACCCTAACCCTAACCATAACCCTAACCTTCACGCTAACGCTAACCCTAACCCTAACCCTAATCCTTACCCTTACCCTAACCCTAATCCTAAACCTAACCCTAACCCTAACACGAACCCTAACCTTAACCCTAACCATAACACTATCCTTAACCCTTACTCTTACCCTAACCCTAACCCTAAGCCTAACACTATACCTAACCCTTAACTTTACCCTAACCCTTAAAATAACCATAACCCTAATCCTAACCCTAACCCTAACCCCTAACCATAACCCTAACCCTAAACCTAATTCTAACCCTAAACCTTACCCTTATCCTAACCCTAACCCTAACCCTAACCCTAACCCTAATCCTAACCCTAACTCTTACCCTTACCCTAACCCTAACCCTAACCCTAAAATTAACCCCAACCCTAACCTTAAACCTAACCTTAACCCTAACCCTTACCCTAAACCTAACACTAATCCTAACCCTAACCCTTACCCTTACCCTAACCCTAACCCTAATCCTAAAACTAACCCTAACCCTAAGCTTAAACCTAACCCTTACCCTAACCCTAACCCTAACCCTAAACTAACCCTAACCCTAACCACTAACCCTTACCCTAACCCTAACCCTAACCCTAACCCTTACACTTACCCTAACCCTAAACCTAACTCTAACCCTAACCCTAACTCTAACCCTAACACTTACACTAACCGTAACCCTTACACTAAGGCTATCCCTAACCCTAACCCTAACCCTAACCCTTACCCTTAACCTAAAACTATCCCTAACCCTAACCCTAACCCTAACCTTAACCCTAACCCTAACTCTAACAATTGCCCTTTCACTAACCCTAACTCTAAACCTAACCCTAACCCTAAACCTAACCCTTACCCTTACCCTAACCCTAAACCTAACCCTAACCCTAACCCCTAAAGCTAACTCTAAACCTTACCCTTATTCTAACCCTAACCCTAACACTTCCACTTACCCTAACCCCTACCCTAACCCTAACCTTAACCCTAACCCTTACCCTAACCCTAACCCTAACCCTTACCCTAATCCCTAACCCTAACCCTAACACTAACCCTAACCCTAACCGTAACCCTCACCCTTACCCTAATCCTAACCCTAAACCTAAACCTAACCCTAAACCTAACCCTAACCCTAACCTTAACACTAACCCTAACCCTATCCCTAACCCTTACACTTACCCTAACCCTAACCCTAACCCTAAACCTAACGCTAACCCTAACCCGTAACCCTAACCCTAAACCTAACCCTAACCCGTAACCCTAACACTAACCCTAACACTAACTGTAACCATAACCTTAACCCTAACCCTAACCCTAACAATTGCCCTTACCGTAACCCTAACCATAACCATGACCCTAACCCTTACCCTAACCCTAACTCTAACCCTAACCCTTACCCTTACCTTACCCTAATCCTAAACATAACCCTATCCCTAACCCTAACCCCAAACCTATCCCTAAACCTTACCCTTACACTAAACCTTACCTTAAACCTTACCCTAACCATAACACTAACACTAAACCTAGCCCTTACCCTTACCTTAACTCTAACCCTAACCCTTATCCTTATCCTAACGCTAACCTTAACCTAACACTAACCCTACAACTTAACATTACCTTAAACCTAACACTAACTCTAAACCTAACCCTAACCCTAACCCTTAACCTAACCCTAACCCTTACACTTACCCTTACCCTAAACCTATACCTACATCTTACCCTAACCCTAACCCTAACCCTAACACTTACACTAACCCTAACCCTTACCCTAACCCTATCCCTAACCCTAACCCTAACCTTAACCCTAACCCTAACCCTTACCCTTAACCAAAACCTAACCCTAAACCTAACCCTAACCCTAACCCTAACCCTAACACTTACACTAAACCTAAACCTTCCCCTAACCCTATACCTAACCCTAACCCTAACCTTAACCCTAACCCTAACCCTAACCCTTACCCTTACCCTAAACCTAACCATAAACCTAACCCTAACCCTAACCGTAACCATAACGTTAACCCTAACCCTAACCCTAACAATTGCCCTTACCCTAAACCTAACCCTAAAACTAACCCTAACCCTAACCATAACCCTAACCCTTAGCCTTACCTAACCCTAACCCTAACCCCTAAACCTAACCCCAACTCTTACCATTATTCTACCCCTAACCCTAACACTTCCCCTTACCCTAACCTCTACCCTAACCCTAACCCTAACCTAACCCTTACCCTAAACCTAACCCTAACCCTAACCGTAACCCTTACCCTTACCCTATCCCTAAACCAAATACTAACCCTAACCCTTACCCTTACCCTCACCCTAAACCTAACCTTAACCCTAACCCTAACCCTACCTTAACCCTAACCCTTATCCTTACCCTAACCCTAAACCTAACCCTATCCCAAACCTAACCCTAACACTTACCCTAACCCTAACCCTAACCCTCACCCTAACCCTAACCCTTACCCTTACCCTAACCCTAACCTTTACCATTACCCTAACCCTAACCCTTAATCTAACCCTTATCCTAAACCTAATCCGAACCCTAACCCTATCCCAAACCCTAACTCTTATCCTTACCCTAACCCTAACCCTAAACCTAACCCTAACCATAACCCTAACCTGTACACTTACCCTAACCATAAGCTTAATACTAACCCTAACCCTAACCCTTAACCTTTCCCTAACCCTAACCCTAACCCTTAACCTTACCCTAACCCAAACCCTAAACCTAACGTGAACCCTAACCCTAACCCTAACCCTTACCCTTCCCCTAACCCTAACCCTAAGCCTAACCCTAACCCTAACCCTAACCCTAACCCTTACCATTACCTTAACCCAAACCCTAAACCTAACACGAACCCTAACCCTAACCCTAAACCTTACCCTTACCCTAACCCAACCCTAACCTTCACTCGAACGTTAAACCTAACCCTAACCCTTACCCTAACACTAACCCTAACCCTAACCCTAACCCTTATCCTAACCCTAACCCTAATCCTAACCCTAACCCTTAACCTAACCCTAATACTAACCCTAACTCCGAACCCAAACACTTTCCCTAACCCCAACACTAACCCTAATCCATAACCCTAACCCTAACCCTAACACTAACCACTAAACCTAACCCTAACCCTAACCCTAAGCCCAACGGTAACCCTAACCCTAACCCTAAAACTTACCCTTAACCTAAACCTAACCCTAAAACTTACCCTTACCCTTACCCTAACCCTAAACATAACGCTATCCCTAACCCTAACACTTAACCTTAGCCTAACCCTAACCATTACCCTAACCCTAACCCTAACCCTAAACCTACTCCCTAAACCTAACCCTGATCCTAACCCTAACTCTTACCCTTACCCTAACCCCAACCCTAACCCTAAGACTAACTCCAACCCCAACCTTAAACCTAACCCTAACCCTAACCCTTACCTAACTTTAACACTAATCCTAACCATAACCCTTACCCTTACCATAACCATAACCCTAATCCTAAAACTAACCCTAACCCTAACCCTTACCCTTACCATAACCGTAACCCTAAACCTAAACCTAAACCTAACATTAACCCTAACCCTTACCGTTACCCTAAACCTAACCCTAACCCTTACCCTAACCCTAACCCAAACCCTAACCCTAACACTAACACTAACACTTACCCTAACCCTAATACTAACCCTAACCCTTACCCTAACCCTAACCCTAAACCTTACCCTAACGCTAACCCTATCTCTAACCCCTAACTCTAACCCTTAACCTAACCCTAAACCTTACCCAAACACTAACCCTGACCCTTACAATAACCCTAAACCTAACTCTAACCCTAACCCTAACCCTGACCCTAACCCTTACCCTAACCCTAACCCTAAACCTAACCCTAACCTTAACCCTAACCCTAACCCTAATGCTTACCCTTACCCTAACCCTAACCCTAAACACGAACCCTAAACCTAAACCTAACCCTAAGCTCAACCTTAACCCTAACAATTGCCCTTACCCTAACCCTAACCCTAAACCTAGTCCTAAAACAAAACCTAACCCTAACCCTAACCCTAACCCTAACCCTAACACTAAACCTAAGCCTACCCCTAACCCTTACCCTTAACCTAACCGTAACCCTAAACCAAACCCTAAACCTAACCCTACCACTAACCCCTAACCCTAACCCTAACCCTTACCCTTATTCTAAACCTAACCCTAACCCTAACCCTAAAACTTACCTTTACCCTAACCCTAAACCTTACCCTTACACTAAACCTAACCCTAAACCTTACCCTAACCATAACCCTAACACTAACCCTAGCTCTTACCCTTACCTTAACCCTAACCCTAACCCTTATCCTTACCCTAACGCTAACCCTAACCCTAACCTTAACCCTAACCACTAACCCTACCCCTTAACCTTACCTTAAACCTAACCCTAACTCTAACCCTAACCCGAACCCTAACCCTTACCCTAACCCTAACCCTAACCCTTACCCTAAACCTAACCCTAACCGTAACCTTAACCCTAAACCTAACCCTTATCCTTATCCTAACACTAACACTAAACCTAACCCTAACACATATACTTACCCTAACCCTAAACCTAACCGTTACCCTAACCCTAACCCTTACCCTAACCCTAACCCTAACCCTTACCCTAATCCTAAACCTAACAGTAACACTTACCCTTACCCTAACACCAACCCTATCCTTAACCCCAACCCTAAACCTAACCCTAACACTAACCGTAAACCTTACCCTTACCCTAAACCTAACCCTAAACCTAACCCTAACTCTAACGCTAACCCTAATCCTAAACCTAACCCTAACCCTAACCCTTACCCTTACCCTTACCCTAACCCTAACACTAAACCTAACCCTAACCCTTA
>JANJXV010000302.1:227500-277500 GCA_024803745.1 Megascapheus bottae
CCCTAAACCTAAACCTAACGGTAACACTAACCCTAACCCTTACCCTAAGACTAACACTTACCCTAACGCTAATCCTAACCCTAACCCTTACCGTAACCCTAACCCTAACCCTAAACCTTGCCCTACCGCTAAACCTAAACCTAACCCCAACCCCTAACCCTAACACTTAACCTAACCCTAAACCTTACCTTAACCCTAACCCTAACCCTTACCGTTACCCTAACCCTAAACCTAACCCTAACTCTAACCCTAACCCGTAACCCTAAACCTAACCCTAACCCTTACCCTTATTCTAAACCTAACCCTAACCCTAACCCAAACACTTAACCTTACCCTAACCCTAAACCTAACCCTAACCCTAAACCTAACACTTACCCTTACCCTTACCCTAACCCTAAACCTAACTGTAACCCTTACCCTGACCATACCCTAACCATAATCCTAACTCTAACCCTAACCTTAACCGTAACCCTTACCCTTACCCTAACCCTAACCCTAACCCTAACCCTAAACCTAACAGTAACACTAACCCTGACCCTTACCCTAACAATAACCCTGGCCCTAACGCTAAGCCTAAACTTTACCCTTACCCTAACCATAACCTTAACCATAAAACTAACCCTAACCCTAACCCTTAATCTAACCCTACCTCTAAACCGAATCCGAACCCTAACCCTATCCCTAACCCTAAATCTTATCCTTACCCTAAACCTATCCCTAAACCTAACCCTAAACATAACCCCTAACCATAACCATAACCCTAACCCTAACCCTAACCCTTAACCTTACCCTAACCCTAACCTAAATACTAACCCTAACCCTAACACCAACACTAACACTAATCCTAACCCTGACCCTAACCCTTACCCTAACATTATCCCTAACCCTAAACTTAACCCTAACCCTAAACCTAACGGTAACACTAACCCTAACCCTTACCCTAACAATAACCCTGGCCCTAACGCTAAGCCTAAACTTTACCCTTACACTAACCATAACCTTAACCATAACACTAACCCTAACCCTAACCCTTAATCTAACCCTACCCCTAAACCAAATCCGAACCCTAACCCTATCCCTAACCCTAACTTTTATCCTTATCCTAACCCTATCCCTAAACCTAACCCTAAACATAACCCCTAACCATAACCATAACCCTAACCCTAACCCTAACCCTTAACCTTACCCTAACCCTAACCTAAATACTAACCCTAACCCTAAACCTAACCCTAACCCTTACCCTTTTCCTAACCCTAACCCTAACCTTAACCGTTACTCTTAACCTAACCGTAAACCTAACCCTAACCCTAACCCTAAACCTAACCCTTACCCTTTCCCTAACCCAAAGCCTAAACCTAACGCGAACCCTAACCCTAACCGTAACCCTTACCCTTACCCTAACTCTAACCCTAACCTAACCCTTATCCTTACCCTAACCAAACCCTGACCCTAACCCTAACACTTACCCTAAACCTAACCCTAACCCTAACTCTTACCCTTTCCCTAACCCTAAACCTAACCTTAACCCCAACTATAAATCTAACCCTAACTTTTACCCTAACCCTAACACTAACCCTAACCCTAAAACTTACCCTTACCCTAACTCTAACCCTAACCCTAACCCTAACCCTTACCCTAACCCTAACCTTAATCCTAACCCTAACTCGTACCCTTACCCTAACCCTAACCCTAACCCTAAAACTAACCCTAACCCTAACCTTAACCCTAACCCTAACCCTAACCCTTACCTAAACCTAACACTAATCCTAACCTTAACCCTTACCCTTACCCTAACCATAACCCTAATCCTAAAACTAACCCTAACCGTAACCTTAACCCTAACCCTTATCCTTCCATAACCCTAACCCTAAACCTAAACGTAACCCTAACATTAAACCTAACCTTTACCGTTAACCTAACCCTAACCCTAACATTTACCCTAACCCTAACCCTAACCCTAACCCTAACCCTAATCCTAACACTAACAATTACCCTAACCCTAATCCTAACCGTAACCCTTACAGTAACCCTAAACCTAACCCTAAACCTTGCCCTAAACCTAACCCTAACCATAACCCCAACCCCTAACCCTAACCGTTAACCTAACCCTAAACCTTACCCTAACCCTAACCCTGACCATTACCCTAACCCTAAACCTAACTCTAACCCTAACCCTAACCCTAAACGTAACCCTTACCCTAAACCTAACCCTTACCCTAACCCTAACCGTAACCCTAACCTTAACCCTAACCCTAACGCTTACTCTTACCCTAACCCTAACCCTAAACCTAACACTAACCCTAACCCTAACCCTTAACCTAACCCTAACCCTAACCCTAATCCTAACCCTAACCCTTACCCTTACCCTAATCCTAACCCTAACCATAAACCTAACCCTAACCTTAACCCTAACCCTAACTCTAACCCTTACCCTTACCCTAACCCTAACCCTAAACCTAACCCTAACTCTTAACCTTACCCTCACCCTCACCCTAACATTAACCCTAACCCTAACGCTAACCGTAACCCTACCTTAACCCTAAACCTTACCCGTACCCTAACCCTAACTCTAACCTTAACCCTAACCCTAACCCTAACCCTAAACCTAACGGTAACAATTACCCTAACCCTGACCCTCACCCTAACCCTAAACCTTACCCTTACCCTAAATCTAACCCTCATCTTAACCATAACCCTAACCCTAAACCTAACCCTTAACCTAACCCAAACCCTAAAAGTAACCCAAAACCTAACACTATCCCTAACCCTAAGTTTTATACTTACCATAACCCTAACCCTAACCCTAACCCTAACCCTAACCATTACCCTTACCCTAACGCTAACCTTACTACTAACCCTAACCTTAACCCTAAACCTTACCCTAACCCTAACCCTAACCCTAATCCTTACCCTTACCCTAACCGTAACCCTAACTGTTACCCTGTCCTAACCCTAACCCTAACCCAAACCCTTAGCCTTACCCTAACCGTAAACCTAAACCTAACCCTAACCCTAACCCCAACCCTAACCATTACCCTTACCGTAATCAAAACCCTAAACCTAACGCGAACCCTAACCCTAACACTTACCCAAACCCTAACCCTAACCCTAATTTTACCCTTACCCTAACCCTAACCCTAATCCTTAACCTAACCCTAACCCTAACGCTAACCCTTACCCTTTCCTAACCCTAACCCTTACGCTAACCCTAACCCTAAAACTAACCCTAACCCTAACCCTAACACCTAACCCTAACCCTAACGCTAACCCTACCCTTAGCCTAACCCTAAATCTAACAATAACCCTAACCCTAACCCTTACCCGAACCCTAACTCTAACCTTAAACCCAGGCTAACCCTAACCCTAAACCTAACCGTAACCGGAACCCTAACCCTAACCCTAACCCTTAAACTTACCCTTACCCTAACTCTAACCCTAACCCTAACCCTAACTCTTATCCTAACCCTAACCCTAACCCTAACCCTTACCCTAACCCTAACCCTAAACTTACCTTAAACCCTATCCTAACCCTAACCCTAACCCTAACCCTAACCCTTACCCTAACCCTATCCCTAACCCTAACCCTTACCCTTACCCTAACCCTAAACCTAACCTTAACCCCAACGCTAAATCTAACCCTATTACCGTAACCCTAACACTAACCCTAAACCTAAAACTTACCCTTACCTTAACTCTAACCCTAACCCTAACCCTTACCCTAAACCTAACCCTAATCCAAACCCTAACTTTTACCCTTACCATAACCCTAACCCTAACCCTTACCCTAACCCTAACCCTAAACTTAACCTTAAACCTAACCCTAACCCTTACCACAACCCTAACCCTAATCCAAACCCTAACTTTTACGCTTACCCTAACCCTAACCCTAACCCTAAAACTAACCCTAACCCTAAACTTAACCTTAAACCTAACCCTAACCCTTACCACAACCCTAACCCTAATCCTAACCCTAACTTTTACCCTTACCCTAACCCTAACCCTCACCCTGAAACTAACCCTAACCCTAAACTTAACCTTAAACCTAACCCTAACCCTTACCACAACCCTAACACTAATCATGACCCTAACCCTAACCCTAACCCAAGAATAAACCTAACACTAACCCTAACCCTAACCCTAACCCTTACCGTTACCCTAACCCTAACCCTAACGCTTACCCTATCCCTAACCCTAACCCTAACCCTAACCCTTATCCTTATCCTAACCCTAACCCTAACCCTTACCCTTACCCTAACCCTAACCCTAACCCTAAACCTAACCTTAACCCTAACCATAAAGCTAACCCTAACCCTAACTTAACAGTAACCGTTAACCTAACCCTATCCCTAACCCTAATCCTAACACTAACACTTAACATAACCCTAAACCTAAACCTAAACCTAACCCTAACCTTAACCCTAACCCTTACGGTTACCCTAACCCTAACCCTAACCCTTACACTATCCCTAACCCTAACCCTAACCCTAAACTTTACCCTTATCCTAACCCTAACCCTAACCCTAACCCTAACACTTACCCTTACCATAAACCTAACCCTAACCATAACCCTAACCCTTACCCTAAACCTAACTCCAACCCTAACCGTTACCCTTACTCTAATCCTAAACATAACCCTAACCCTAACCCTAACCCTTACCCTTACCCTAACACTAACACGAACCCTACACACAACCCTAACCTGAAACCTTACCCGTACACTAAACTTAACCCTAAAACTAACCCTAACCCTAACCCTTACCCTTACCGTAACCAAAACCATAAACCTAACGCGAACCCAAACCCTAACACTTACCCAAACCTTAAACCTAACTTTAAGCCTTCCGTTACCCTAACCCTAACCCTAACCCTTACCTTAACCTAACCCTCAACCTTACCCTTACCCTAACCCTAAACCTTACCCTAAACCTAACCCTAACCCTTAACCTTACCCTAACCCTAACCCAAACCTAACCCTAAACCTAAAACTTACCCTTACCCTAAACCTAACCCTAACCATTACTCTAAACCTAACCCTAATCCTAACCCTAACCCTTACCCTTACCTTAAGCCTAACCCTAAACCTAACCCTTACCCTTACCCTAACGCTAACCCTAACCCTAAACCTAACCCTAACACTAACCCTAACACAATCCCTTACCCTAACCGTAACCCTAACCCTAACTTAACCCCAACCCTAAACCTAACCTTAACCCTTACCCTTACCGTAACCCTAACCCTAAACCTAACCCTAAACCTAACCCTAACCCTTACCCTAACCCAAACCCTAATACTAACACTAAACCTTATCGTTACCCTAATCCTAACCCTAACCCTAAACCTAACCCTAACCCTAACCCCGAACCCTAACCCTAACTCTAAACCTAACCATAACCCTTACCCTTTTCCTAACACTAACCCTAACCCTAACCCTATCCCTAACATTTACCCTTACTCTAACCCTAAAACTAACCCTAACCCTAACTCTTACCCTAACCCTAACCCTTACCCTAACCCTAACCCTAACCCTAACATTAAAACTTACCCTTACCCTAACTCAAAACCTAACCCTAACCCTACCCCTAACCCTAACCCTAATCCTAACCCTAAATCTTACCCTTACCCTAACCCTAACCCTAACCCTTAAACTAACCCTAACACTAACCTTAACCCTAAACCTAACCCTAACCCTTACCCTAACCCTAACACTAATCCTAACCCTAACCCTTACACTTACTCTAACCCTACCCTAATTCAAAACGAACCCTAACCCTAAACTTAACCATAACCCTTACCCTTTCCCCAACCCTAACCCTAACCCTTAACCTAAGCCTAACCCTTAACCTTTTACTAACCCTAAACCTAACCCTAACCCTTACCCTAACCCTAACCCTTATCCTAACACTAACACTTACCCTAACCCTAAACCTAACCCTTACCCTTGCCCTAACCCTAAAACTAACCCTAACCCTTACCCTAACACTAACACTTACCCTAACCCTAACCCTTCAACTTACCCTAACCCTAAACCTAAATCTAACACTGACGCTAAACCTAACCCTAACCCTTACCCTAAACCTAACCCTTACCCTAACACTAACCCTAACCCTAACCCTAACCCTAACCCTTACCCTAACCCTAACCCTAAACCGAACCCTAACCCTAACCCTAAACTTAACCCTAACCCTAACCTTAACAATTGCCCTTACCCTAACCCTAACCCTAAACCTAACACTAAACCTAACCCTACCTCTAACCCTTACCCTTAACCTAATCATAACCCTATCCCTAACCCTAACCCCTAACCCTAACCCTAACCCTTACCCTTATTCTAACCCTAACCCTAACACTTACCCTTACCCTATCCCCTACCCTAACCCTGATCGTAACCCTAACCCGTACCCTAACCCTAACCCTAAACCTTACCCTTACCCTAACCCTAAACCTAACCCTAAACCTAACCCTAACACTTACCCTTACCCTAACCCTAAACCTAACCCTAAACATAACCTTACCATTACCCTAAACCTAACCCTAACCCTTACTCTAAATGACCTTAACCCTAAACCTTACCCTTAACTTAAGCCTAACACTAAGCCTAACCATTACCCTTACCCTAACGCTAACCCTAACCCTAACCCTAACCCTAACCCTAACCCTAACCTTAATCCTAACCCTAACCTTAAACCTAAACCTAACCGTAACCCTAACCCTAACGCTAACCTTAACCCTTACCCTAACCCTAACCCTTACTCTTACCCTCAACCTCACCCTAACCCTAACCTTAACCCCAAACCTAAACCTAACCCTAACCCTAACCCTTACCCTTACCCTAACCCTAACCCTAATCATAACCCTAACCCTTACCCTTACCCTAATCCTAACCCTAACCCTAACCCTAAACCTAAACTTAACCCTAACCCTTACACTTACCATAAACCCAACCCTTACCCTAAACCTAAACCTAAACCTAACCCTAACCCTTACTCTTACCTTCACCCTCACCCTAACCTTAACCCTAACACTAACGCTAACCCTAACGCAACCTTAACCCTAACCCTTACCCTTACCCTAACCCTATCCTAAACCTAACCCTAAACCTAACCCTAACACTTACCCTAACCCTAACCCTCACCATAACCCTAAAACTTACCCTTACCCTAACTCTAACCCTAACCTTAACCCTAACCCTTATCCTAACCCTAACCCTAATCCTAATGCTTACCCTAACCCTAACCCTCAACCAAAAACTAACCCTAACCCTAACCTTAACCCTAACCCTCACCCTAACCCTAAAACTAACACTAACATTAACCTTAACCCTAACCCTAACCCTAACCCTTACCCTAACCCTAACACTAATCCTAACCCTAACCCTTATCCTTACCATAACCATAACACTAATCCTAAAACTAACGCTAACCCTTACCTTAACCATAACCCTTACCCTTACCCTCACCCAAACCCTAAACCTAAAGCTAACCCTAACCTTAACCCTAACCCTTACCGTTACCCTAACCCTAACTCTAAATCTTGCCCTAACGCTAACACTAACCCTAACCCTAACCCCTAACCCTAACCCTTAATCTAACCCTAAACCTTACCCTAACCCCAACCATTACCCTTACCCTAACCCTAAACCTAACTCTAACCCTCACCCTAACCGTAACCCTACCCCTAACCCTAACCCTAACCCCTAACCCTAACCCTAAACCTAACCCTAACCCTAACCCTAACACTAACACTAACCCTAACCCTAACCCCTAACCCTAACCCTTAATCTAACCCTAAACCTTACCTTAACCCTAACCATTACCCTTACCCTAACCCTAAACCTAACTCTAACCCTAACCCTAACCGTAACCCTAACCCTAACCCTTACCCTAACCCTAACCCTTACCCTATCACTAACCCTAACCCTAACCCTAACCTTAACCCTAACCCTAACCCTTACACTTACCCTAACACTAACCCTAAACCTAACCCTAACCCTAACCCTAACCCTAAATCTAAACTTAACCTTAACCCTAACAATTGCCCTTACGCTAACTCTAACCCTAAACCTAACCCTAACCCTAACCCCCTAACCCTTACCCTTACCCTCACCCTAACCGTAACCGTAACCCTAACCCTAACCCTAACCCTAACCCCTAAACCTAACCCTAACCCTTACCCTTATTCTAACCCTAACCCTAACCCTAAACCTTACCCTACCCTAACCCTAAACCTTACCCTTACCCTAACCCTAAACCTAACCCTAAACCTAACCCTAACCCTTAACCTTACCCTAACCCTAACCTAACCCTAACCCTAAACCTAAAACTTACCTTTACCATAAACCTAACCCTAACCCTTACTCTAAACCTAACCCTAATCCTAACCCTAACCCTTACCCTTACCTTAAGCCTAACCCTAAAGCTAACCCTTACCCTTACCCTAACGCTAACCCTAACCCTAAACCTAACCCTAACACAATCCCTTACCCTAACCTTAACGCTAACTCTAACCTTAACCCCAACCCTAAACATAACCTTAACCCTTACCCTTACCCTAACCCTAACCCTAAACCTAACACTAACCCTAACCCAAACCCTAACCCTTAACCTAACCGTAATCCTAATCAAAACCCTAACCCTTACCCTTACCCTAATCCTAACCCTAACCCTAAACCTAAACCTAACCTTAAGCCTAACCCTTACACTTACCGTAATGCTAACCCTAACCCTAAACCTAACACTAACCCTAACTCTAACCCTTACCCTTACCCTAACCCTAACCCTAAACCTAACCCTAACGCTTACCCTTACCCTCACCCTCACCCTAACCTTAACCCTAACCCTAACTCTAATCCTAACCCTACCTTAACCCTAACCCTTACCCTTACCCTAACCCTAACCCTCACCCTAACCCTAACCCTTTCCCTTACCCTAAATCTAACCCTCACCTTAACCCTAAACCTATCCCTTAATCTAACTCTAACCCTAAACCTAACACAAATCCTAAACCTATCCCTAATCCTAAGTCTTATCCTTACCATAAACCTAACCCTAAACCTAACCCTAACCATAACCCCTATCCCTAACCATAACCCTAACCCCAACCCTAACCATTACCCTTACCCTATCCCTAACCTTAATACTAAACCTAACCCTAAACCTAAACCTTACCCTAACCCTAAACGTAAACCTAAACCTAACCCTAATCCTAACCGTAACCCTCTTACCCTTTCCTAACCCTAACCCTAATCCTTACCCTTACCGTAACCAAAACCCTAACCTTAACCCCAACGCTAAATCTAACCCTATTACCCTAACACTAACACTAACCCTAACCCTAAAACTTACCCTTACCCTAACCCTAACCCTAACCCTTAACTTAACCTAACCCTAATCCTAACCCTAACTCTTACCCTTACCCTAACACTAACCCTAAAACTAACCCTCACCCTAACCCTAACCCTAAACCTAACCCTAACCCTTATCCTAACCCTAACACTAATCCTAACCCTAACCCTACCCTTACCCTAACCATAAGCCTAATCCTAAAACTAACCCTAACCCTAACCTTAAACCTAACCCTTACCCTTACCCTAACCCTAACCCTAAACCTAAACCTAACCCTAACCCCAACCCTAACCTTACCCTAACCCTAACCCTAACCCTAAAACTAATACTAACACTTACCCTAACCCTAACCCTAAACCTTACCCTAACCATAACCCTAACCCTAAACATTGCCCTAACCTTAAGCCTAACCCTAACCCTAACCCCTAACCTTAACCCTTGACCTAACCCTAAACATAACCCTAACCCTAACCCTTACCCTTAACCTAAGCCTAAACCTAACTCTAACCCTAACCCTAACCCTAACCCTAACCTAAACCTAACCTTAACCCTAACCCTTACACTTACCGTAACCCTAAACCTAACACTAATCCTAACCCTAAACTTAACCCTAACCCTAACCCTAACATTTGCCCTTACCCTAACCCTAACCCTAAACCTTACACTAACCCTAACCCTACCCCTAACCCTTAACCTTACCCTACCTTAACCCTCACCCTAACCCTAACCCTAACCTTAACTCCTAACTCTAACCCTGAACTTTACCCTTATTCTAACCCTAACCCTAACACTTACCCTATCCCCTACCCTAACCCTAATCCTAACCCTAACACTTACCGTAACTCTAACCCTAAACCTTACCCTTACCCTAACCCTAAACCTTACCCTAAACCTAACCCTAACCCTTACACTTACCCTAGCATTAACCCTAACCCTAACCCTAACCCTAACCCTTACCCTAATCCAACCCTAACCCTAACCCTTACCCTTACCCTCACCCTAACCATAACCCTAACCTTTACCCTGACCCGAAACCTAACCCTAAACCTAACCCTTACCCTTACCCTAACCCTAACCCTAAACCTAACCCTAACCCTAACCCTAACCCATACCCTTACCTTAACCCTAACCCTAACCCTAACCTTAACCCTAACCCTAAAGCTGACCCTAACCCTACCTTAACCCTAACCCTTAACCTAACCCTAACCCTAACCCTAACGCTAACACTAACACTTAACATAACCCTAACCCTAAACCTAAACCTAACCCTAACCTTAACCCTCACCCTTACCGTTACCCTAACCCTAACCCTAACCCTTACCCTATCCCTAACCCTAACCCTAACCCTAATCCTTACCCTTATTCTAACCCTAACCCTAACCCTAACACTTACCCTTACCCTAACCCTAACCCTAACCATAACCCTAACCCTTACCCTAAACCTAACTCCAACGCTAACCCTTACCCTTACTCTAATCCTAAACATAACCCTAAACCTAACGCTAACCCTTACCCTTACCCTAACACTAACACGAACCCTACACACAACCCTAACCTGAAACCTTACCCTTACACTAAACCTAACCCTAAAACTAACCCTAACCCTAACCCTTACCCTTACCGCAACCAAAACCCTAAACCTAACGTGAATCCTAACCCTAACACTTTCCCAAACCATAACCATAGTCTTAAGCCTTCCGTTACCCTAACCCTAACCCTAATCCTTACCCTAAACATTACCCTTACCCTAACCCTAAACCTAACCCTAACCCTTAAACTTACCCTAACCCTAACCTAACCCTAACCCTAAACCTAAAACTTACCCTTACCCTAAACCTAACCCTAACCCTTATTCTAAACCTAACCCTAATACTAACCCTAAGCCTTACCCTTACCTTAAGCCTAACCCTAAAACTAACCCTTACCCTTACCCTAACGCTAACCCTAACCCTAAACCTAACCCTAACACTAAACCTAACACAATCCCTTACCCTAACCCTAACCCTAACTCTAACCTTAACCCCAAGCCTAAACCTAACCTTAACCCTTACCCTTACCCTAACCCTAACCCTAACCCTAACCTTAACCCTAACCCTAAACCTAACCCTAACCCTAACCCTTACCCTAACCCTAACCCTAATCCTAACCCTAACCCTTACCCTTACCCTAATCCTAACCCTAACCCTAAACCTAACCCTAAACTTAACCCTAACCCTTACACTTACCATAACCCTAACCCTAACCCTAACCCTAACCCTAACCTAACCCTTACCCTTACTCTAACCCTAACCCTAAACCTAACCCTAACCCTTAACCTTACCCTCACCCTCACCCTAACCTAAACTCTAACCATAACGCTAACCCTAACCCTACCTTAACCCTAACCCTTACCCTTACCCTAAACCTAACCCTCACCCTAACCCTAACCCTTACCCTTACCCTAAATCTAACCCTCACCTTAACCATAACCATAACCCTAAACCTAACCCTTAATCTAACTCTAACCCTAAACCTAACCCAAACCCTAACCCTATCCCTAACCCTAAGTCTTATCCTTACCATAACCAGAACCCTAAACCTAACCCTAACCATAACCCTAACCCTAACCCTAAACCTTACCCTAACCCTAAACCTAACTATAATCCTTACCCTAACCCTAACCGTAAACCTCTTACCCTTTCCTAACCCTAACCCTAACCCAAACCCTTACCCTTATCCTAACCGTAAACCTAAACCTAACCCTAACCCTAACCCTAACCTTAACCCTTACCCTTACCATAACCAAAACCCTAAACCTAACGCAAACCCTAACCCTAACACTTACAGAAACCCTAACCCTAACATTAAGCCTTACCGTTATCCTAACCCTAATGCTAATCCTTACCCTAACCCTAACACTAACCCTAACCCTTACCCTTTCCCTAACCCTAACCCTTACCCTAACCCTAACCCTAAACCTAACCCTAACCATAACCCTAACCCTAACACCTAACCATAACCCTAACCCTGACCCTTACCCTTACCCTAAACCTAAACCTAACACTAACCCTAACCCTAACACTTACCCAAACCCTAACCTAACCGCAACCCTTACCCTTACCCTAACCCTAACCCTAACCCTAACACTAACCCTAACCCTAACCCTAACCCTTACCCTTACCCTCACCCTAACCCTAACCCGAACCTTAACCCCAACCCTAAACCTAACCCTAACCCTAACCCTTACCCTTACCCTAACCCTAACACTAAACCTAACCCTAAACCTAAGGCTAACCCTAACCGTTACCCTTACCCTAATCCTAACCATAACCCTAAACCTAAACCTAACCTTAACCCTAACCCTTAGACTTACCGTAACCCTAACCCTAAACCTAACCCTAACCCTAACCCTTACCCTTACCCTAACCCTAACCCTAACCCTAACCCTAACCCTAACCTTAACCCTAACCCTAAAGCTAACCCTAACCCTACCTTAACCCTAACCCTAGACCTACCCCTAACCCTAACCCTAACCTTTACCCTTACCCTAACCCTAACCCTAACCATAACCATAACACTTACCCTTACCCTAAACCTAACCCTAACCATACCCTAACCCTTACCCTAAACCTAACTCCAACCCTAACCCTTACCCTTACTCTAATCCTAAACATAACCCTAAACCTAACGCTAACCCTTACCCTTACCCTAACACTAACACGAACCCTACACCCAACCCTAAACTGAAATCTTACCCTTACCCTAAACCTAACCCTAAAACTAACCCTAACCCTAACCCTTACCCTTACCGTAACCAAAACCCTAAACCTAACGCGAACCCTAACCCTAATCCTTACCCTAACCCAAACCCTTACCCTACACTAACCCTAAACCTTGCCCTTACCCTAACCCTAAACCTAACCCTAAACCTAACCCTAATCCTTAACCTTACCCTAACCCTAACCTAACCCTAACCCTAAACCTAAAACTTACCCTTACCCTAAACCTAACCCTATCCCTTACTCTAAACCTAAACCTAATCCTAACCCTAACCCTTACCCTTACCTTAAGCCTAACCCTAAACCTAACCCTTACCCTTACCCTAACGCTAACCCTAACCCTAAACCTAACCCTAACAGTAACCCTAACACAATCCCTTACACTAACCCTAACCCTAACCCTAACCTTAACCCCAACCCTAAACCTAACCTTAACCCTTACCCTTACCCTAACCCTAACACTAAACCTAACCCTAACCCTAACCGTAACCCTTACCCTAACCCTAACCCTAATTCTAACCCTAACCCTTACCCTTACCCTAATCCTAACCCTAACCCTAAACCTAACCCTAACCTTAACCCTAACCCTTACACTTACCGTAACCCTAACCCTAACCCTAAACCTAACCCTAACCCTAACCCTTACCCGTACCCTAACCCTAACACTAAACCTAACCCTAACCCTTACCCTTACCCTCACCCTCACCCTAACCTAAACCCTAACCCTAACGCTGACCCTAACCCTACCTTAACCCTAACCCTTACCCTTACCCTAAACCTAACCCTCACCCTAACCCTAACCCTTACCCTTACCCTAAATCTAACCCTCACCTTAACCATAAACATAACCCTAAACCTAACCCTTAATCTAACTCTAACCCTAAACCTAACCAAAACCCTAACCCTATCCCTAAACCTAAGTCTTATCCTTACCATAACCCTAACACTAAACCTATCCCTAATCATAACCCCTAACCCTAACCATAACCATAACCATTACCCTTACCCTAACCCTAACCTTAATACTAACCCTAACCCTAACCCTAAACCTTACCCTAACCCTAACCATAACCCTAATCCTTACCCTAACCCTAACCATAACCCTAACCCTAACCCTTCCCCTATCCCTAATCCTAACCCCTAGCCTAAACCTAACCCTAACCCTAACACTAACACCTAACCATAACCCTAACCCTGACACTTACCCTAACCCTAACCCTAAACCTAACCCTAACCCTAACACTTACCGAAACCCTAACCTAACTGCAACCCTTACCCTTACCCTAACCCTAACCCTAACCTTAAACCTAACCCTAACCCTTACCCTAACCCTAACAATAACCCTAACCCTAACCCTAAAACTTACACTTACACTAACTCTAAACCTAACCCTAACCCTTATCCTAACCTTAACCCTAACCCTACCCCTTACCCTAACCCTAACACTAACCCTAACCCCTAACTCTAACCCTTACCCTAACCCTAACCCTTACCCTAACCCTTACCCTAACCCTAACTCTAACCCTTACCCTTACCGTAACCCTAATCCTAACCTTAACCCCAAAGCTAAATCTAACCCTATTACCCTAATCCTAACACTAACCCTAACCCTAAAACTTACCCTTACCCTAACTCTAAACCTAACCCTAACCCTTATCCTAACCCTAAACCTAACCCTAACCCTAACCCTTACCCTAACCCTAACACTAACCCTAACCCCTAACTCTAACCCTTACCCTAACCCTAACCCTAAACCTAACCCTTACCCTAAACCTAACCCTAACCCTTACCCTTACCCTAGCCCTAATCCTAACCATAACCCCAATGCTAAATCTAACCCTATTACCCTAATCCTAACACTAACCCTAAACCTAAAACTTACCCTTACCATAACTCTAACCCTAACCCTAACCCTAACCCTTAACATAAACCTAACACTAATCCTAACCCTAACCCTTACCCTAACCCTAACACTAATCCTAACGCTAACCCTTACCCTTACCCTAACCATAACCCTAATCCTAAAACTAACCCTAACCCTTACCTTAAACCTAACCCTTACCCTTACGCTAACCCTAACCCTAAAACTAAACCTAACCCTAACCTTAACCCTAACCCTTACCGTTACCCTAACCCTAACCCTAACCCTAACCCCTAACACTAACCCTAACCCTAACACTAACACTAACACTTACCCTAATCCTAACCCTAACCCTTACCCTAACCCTAACCCTAACCCTAACCCTAAACATTGCCCTAACATTAACCCTAACCCTAACCCTAATCCTAACCCTAACACTTACCCTAACCCTAACCCTAAACCTTACCCTTACCCTAACCCTAAACCTAACCCTAAACCCAACCGTAACACTTACCCTTATCCTAACCCTAAGCCTAACCCTAACCATAAACATAAACCTTACACTTACCCTAAACCTAACCCTAACCCTTACTCTAAACCACCCTAACCCAAACCCTTACCCTTACACTAACGCTACCCCTAAACCTAACCCTAACCCTAACCCTAACCCTAACCTTAATCCTAACCCTAACCGTAACCCTAAACCTAACCGTAACCCTAACCTTAACCCTAACCCTAACCCTTACCCTAACCCTAACCATAAACCTTACCCTTACCCTCACCCTAACCCTAACCCTAACCTTAACCCCAACCCTAAACCTAACCCTCACCCTAACCCTTAACCTTAACCTAACCCTAACCATAAACCTAACCCTAACCCTAAACCTAACCCTCACCCTAACCCTTACCCTTACCCTAATCTTAACCCTAACCCTAACCCTAAACCTCACCTTAACCCTAACCCTTAGACTTACTGTAACCCTAACCCTAACCCTAAACCTAACCTGAACCGTAACCCTAACCCTTACCCGTACCCTCACACTCACCCTAACATTAAACCTAACCCTAACGCTAACCCTAACCCTACCTTAACCCTAACCCTTAACCTAACCCTAACCCTAACCCTAACACTAACACTAACACTAACACTTAACATAACCATAAACCTAACCTAAACCTAACCCTAACCTTAACCCTAACCCTTACCGTTACCCTAACCCTAACCCAAACCCTAACCCTTACCCTTGTCCTAACCCTAAACCTATCCCTAACCCTAACAGTTACCCTTACCCTAACCCTAACCATAACCATAACCCTAACCCTTACCCTAACCCTAACTCCAACCCTAACCCTTACCCTTACTCTAATCCTAAACATAACCCTAACCCTAACTCTAACCCTTACCCTTACCCTAACACTAACATGAACCCTACCCTTACACTAAACCTAATCCTAACCCTTACCCTAACCATAACTCTAACACTAACCCTAACCCGTACCCTTACCTTAACCCTAACCCTAACCCTTACCCTTAGCCTAATGCTAACCCTAACCATAACCTTAACCCTAACACTAACCCTACACCTTACCCTTACCATAAACCTAACCCTAACTCTAACCCAACACTAACCTTAACCCTACACCTAACCCTAAAAATTGCCCTTACTCTAAACCTAACCCTAAACCTAACACTAACCCTAACCCTACACCTAACCCTTACCCCTACCCTAACCGTAACACTAACCCTATCCCTAACCCCTAACCCTAACCCTAACCCTTACCCTTATTCTAACCCTAACCCTAACAGTTACCCTTAACCTATCCCCATTCCTAACCCTAATCCTAACCCTAACCCTTACCCTAACCCTAACCCTAAACCTTACCCTTACCCTAACCCTAACCCTAACCCTTACCCTAAACCTAACCCTAACCCTTACTCTAAACTACCGTAACCCTAACCCTTACCCTTACCTTAAGCCTAACCCTAACCGTAACCGTTACATTTACCCTAACGCTAACAATAACCCTAACCCTAACCTTAATCCTCACCCTAAACGTAACCCTAAACCTAACCGTAACCCTAACCCTAACCCTTACCCTAAACCTAACCATAACCTTAACCTTAACACCAACCCTAAACCTAACCCTAATCCTAACCCTAACCCTTACCCTAACCCTAACCCTAACCCTAACCCTTACTCTTACCTTAACCCTAACCCTAACCCTAACACTTACCCTTACCCTAACGCTAACCCTAACTGTAACCCTAGCCCTAACCCTTACCCTTACCATAACCGTAACCCTAACTTTAATCCCAACCCTAAACCTAACTTTAACCCTAACCCTAACCCTTAACCTCATCTTAACCGTAACCTTAATCCTAATCCTAAACCTTACCCTTACCCTAACCTAACTCTAAACCTAAGCCGAACCCTAACCCTAACCGTTATCCTAACCCTAACCTAACCCTTACCCTAACACTAACCTTAACCAAAACCCTAACCCTAACCTTACCCGTAACGCTAACCCTAAACATAACCCTAACCCTTGCCCTTACCCTAACCATAACCCTAAACCTAACCCTAACCCTAACCCTAACCCTAACATTAACCCTAAAACTAACCCTAACCCTATCCCTAACCCTTACCCTTACTCTAATCTTAACCCTAAACCTAACACTAATCCTAACCCAAACCCTAACCCTAACATTTACCTTTACCCTAACCCTAAACCTAACCCTAACCCAAACCCTAACCCATAACCCTAACCCTAACCCTAACCTTAACCCTAAACCTAACCCTAACCCTAAACTTAACCCTAACCCTTACCCTTACCCTAACTCTAACCCTAACCCTAAGCCTAACCCTAAACCTAACCCTAACACTAACCCTAACCCTTACCCTAAAAATAATCCTGGCCCTAACCCTAACCCTAACCCTTACCCTTACCCTAACCCTAACCCTAACCTTACCCCTAACCCTAACCCTAAACCTTATCCAAACTCCAACTCTAACCCAAACTCTTACCCTAACCTAACCCTAACCTTAATCCTAACACTAAACTTAATCCTAAACCTAACCCTAAACCTAACCCCAACCCCAACCCTAAACCTAACAAAAATCCTAACCCTTACCCTAAACCTAACAGTTACCCTTACGTAATCCTAACCCAAACCTAACCCTAACACTAACCCTAAACCTAATCGTAACCCCTAACAATAACCCTAAAAATAACCCTAAACCTAACCCTAACCATAACCCTAACCCTAACCCTAACCCTAACCTAACCCTTAACCTAACCCTAACAGTAACCCTAACCCCTAACTCTAACCCTAACCCTAATTCTAACCCTTACCCTTATCCTAACCCTAACCCTAAAAGTTAACCTTACCCTAACTCTAACCCTAACCCTAACCCTTATCCTAACCCTAACCCTAACCCTAACCCTAACCCTAAAACTTAACCAAACCCAAACCCTAACCCTAACCCTTACCCTTACAGTTACCCTAACCCTAAACTTAACCCCAACGCTAAACCTAACCCTAACCCTTACCCTAACCCTAACCCTAAACCTAACCCTAACCCTAACCCTAAAACTTACCCTTACCCTAGCTCTAACCCTAACCCTAACCCTTATCCTAACCCTAACCCTAACCCTAACCCTTACCCTAACCCTAACCCTAACCCTAACGCTAACACTTACCCTTACCATAACGCTAACCCTAACCCTAACCCTAACCCTAATCCTAACATTTACCCTTACCCTAACCGTAACCCTAACCTTAATCCCAACCCTAAACCTAACCCTAACACTAACACTAACTTTTACCCTTACCCTAAACCTAACCCTAAGCCTAACGCTAACCCTAAACCTAACACTTACCCTTAGCCCAACCCTAACCATTACCCTTACCCTAAACCTAACCCTAACCCTAACCCTTACCCTAACCCTAACCCTAACCCTAACCCTAACCCTAACCTTTACCTTTACTCTAACCCTAAATCTGACTCTAACCCTAACCCTAAACCTAACGCTAAACCTAACCCTTACCCTAACCCTAACCCTTACCCTAACCCTAAACCTAACCCTAACCTAACCTTAACCCTAATCCTAACACTAACCCTTAACCTTACCCTAACCCTAACCCTAAACATAACCCTAACCCTAAACCTAACCCTAACCTTAACCCTAACCCTAACCCTAAAAATTGCCCTTACCCTAACCCTAACCCTAAACCTAACACTAACCGTAACCCTAACCCTAACCCTAACCATAACTCTTACACTAACCCTAACCCTAAACCTAATGGTAACCCTAACCCTAACCCTCACACCTAACCCTAACCATAAACCTAACACTAAACCTTACCCTTACATTAACCGTAACCCTAAACATTACCATAAACCTAACCCTAACCCTAACACTAACCCTTACTTTTACCTTAACCCTAGCCCTAACCCTAACACTTACCCTTACCCTATCGCTAACCCTAATCTAACCCTAACCATTACCCTTACCCTAACCGTAACCCTAAACTTAATCCCAACCCTAAACCTAACCCTAACCCTAACACTAACATTTAACCTTACCCTAACCCTAACTCTAACACTTACCCTTAGCCTAACCCTAACCCTTACCCTAAACCTAATCCTAACCCTAACCCTTACCCTTACCTTAACCCTCACCATAACCCTAACCCTTACCCTTACCGTAACGCTAACCCTAACCCTAACCCTAACCCTCACACATACCCTTACCCTAACCCTAACCTAAACCTAACCCTAACGCTAACCCTAACCCTTACCCTAATCCTAACCCTAATCCTAACCCTAACCCTTACCCTTACCCTTACCTAATCCTAAACCTAACCCTAAACCTAACCCTAACCTTAACCCTAAAGCTTACCCTTACCCTAACCCTAACCCTAACCCTTAACCTAACCCTAACATTAACCCTAACCCCTAACCCTAACCCTAACCCTAAACCCAACGCTAACCTAAACCTAACCCTTACACTAAACCTAACCCTAACCCTAACACTTACCCTTAACCTAAACCAAACCCTAAACCTAAGGTGAACCCTAACCCTAACCCTAACACTTACCCTTACCCTAACACTAACACTAAACCTAACCCTAACCCTAACCTTAAACCTAACTTAACCCTATCCCTAACCCTTGCCCTTACCCTAACACTAACCCTAAACCTAACCCTAACCCTAACCCTAACCGTTACCCTTACCCTAACCCTAACCTAAACCTAACCCTAACCCTAACACTTACCCTAACCCTAACACTAACCCTAACACTTACCCTAAACCCTACCCTAACCCTAACCCTAATCCTAACCCTTACCCTAACCCTAACCCTATCCCTAACAATTACCTTTACCTAACCCTAACCCTAATCTTAACTCCAACGCTAAACCTAAACCTAACCCTTACCCTAACCCTAAACCTAACCCTAACCTTTAACCTAACCCTAACACTAACCCAAACCCCTAACCCTAACCCTTACCCTAAACCTAACACTAACCCTAAACCTAACGCTAACCCTTAACCTAACCCTAACCTTTATCCTAACCCTAACCCTAACCCTAACCTTTAACCTAACCCTAACACTAAGCCAAACCCCTAACCCTAACCCTTAACCTAACCCTAACCCTAACACTAACCCTAACACCTAACCCTAACCCTAACCCTAACCCCTAACCCTAACCCTAACCCTTACCCTTATCCTAACCTTAACCCTAACCCTAACACTTACCCTAAACCCTACCCTAACCCTAACCCTAATCCTAACCCTTACCCTAACCCTAACCCTAACCCTTATTCTTACCCAAACCCTATACCTATACCTAACTCTAATCCTATCCCTAACACTAACCCTTACCTTTACCCTAAACTTAACCTTAAACCTAACCCTAACCCTTACTCTTACCTTAATCCTAACCCTAACCCTAACACTTATCCTTTCCGTAACGCTAAACCTAACCCTAACCCTAACCCTAATCCTAATCGTTACCCTTACCCTAACCGTATCCCTAACCTTAATACCAACCCTAACCCTAACCCTAACCCTTACCGTAATCCTAACCCTAACCCTAACCCTAACACTTACCTTTACCTAACCCTAACCCTAATCTTAACTCCAACGCTAAACCTAAACCTAACACTTAACCAAAAACCTAACCCTAACTCTAAACCTTACCCTTACCCTAACCGTATCCCTAACCTTAATCCAACCCTAAACCTAACCCTAACCCTAACACTAACATTTACCCTCACCCTAACTCTAACCCTAACCCTAACGCTAACCCTAACCCTAACACTTACACTTAGCCTAACCCTAATCATTACCCTAGCACTAACCCTAACTCTAACCCTAACCCTTACCCTAACCCTAAACCTAACACTAACCCTAACCCTTACCCTTACCCTAACCCTAAACCTAACTCTAACCCTAACCCTAAACCTAACGCTAACCCTAACCATTACCCTAAGCCTAACCCTTACACTAAACCTAACCCTAATCCTAACCGTAACCTTAACCCTAACCCTAACCCTAACCCTTAACCTTACCCTAACCCTAACCAAAAACCTAACTCTAACCCTAAAACTAACCTTAACCCTAACCCTAACCCTAACAATTCCCTTACCCTAACCCTAACCCTAACCTAACCCGAACCCTAACACTAACACAAACCCCAACCCTAACCCTTACCCTAACCCTAACACTAACCCTAACCCCTAACCCTAACCCTAAAGCTAACCCTAAACCTTGCCCTTACATTAGCCCTAACCCTAAACCTTACCCTAAACCTAACATTAACCCTAACCCTAACCTTTACTTTTACCTTAACCCTAACCCTAACACTTACCCTTACCCTAACTCTAACCCTAACCCTAACCCTAACCCTAACCCTTACCCTTACCCAAACCGTAACCCTAAACTTAATCCCAACCCTAAACCTAACCCTAACACTAACACTAACATTTACCCTTACCTAAACCTAACCCTAACCCTAACGCTAACCCTAACCTTAACACTTACTTTTAGCCTAACCCTAACCATTACATTAAACCTAAACCTAACCCTAACCCTTACCCTAACCCTAACCCTAACCTTAGCACTTACCGTTAGCCTAACCCTAACCATTACCCTAAACCTAAACCTAACCCTAACCCTAACCCTAACCCTAACCCTAACCTTAGCACTTACCCTTAGCCTAACCCTAACCATTACCCTAAAGCTAAACCTATCCCTTACCCTAACTCTAACCCTAAACCTAACCCTAACCTTACCCTTACCCTAACCCTAAACCTAACTCTAACCGTAACCCTAAACCTAAGGTTAACCCTTCCCCTAACCCTACCCCTTACCCTAACACTAACCCTAACCCTAACCCTAATCTTAACCCTAACTCTAACCCTAACCCTTAACCTTAGCCTAACCCTAACCCTAAACCTAACCCGAACCCTGACCCTAAACCTAACCTTAACCCTAACCCTAACAATTGCCCCTACCCTAACCCTAATCTTAACACTAACTCTAAACCAAACCCTAACCCGAACCATAACCCTTACCCTAACCCTAACCCTAAATCTAACCCTAACCCTAACCCTAACCCCTAACCCTAACCCTAACCCTAACCCTAACCCTTACCCTTATCCTAACCCTAAACCTAACTCTAACCGTAACCCTAAACCTAACGCTAACCCGTCCCCTAACCCTAACCCTTACCCTAACACTAACCCTAACCCTAACCCTAATCTTAACCCTAACTCTAACCCTAACCCTTAACCTTAGCCTAACCCTAACCCTAAAGCAAACCCTAACCCTGACCCTAAACCTAACCTTAACACTAACCCTAAAACTAACAATTGCCCCTTATCCTAACCCTAAACCTAACACTAACCATAACCTTAACCCTAACCATAACCATAACCCTTACCCTAACCCTAATGCTAAACCTAACCCTAACCCTAACCCCTAAGCCTAACCCTAACCCTAACCCTTACCCTTATTCTAACCCTAACCCTAACACTTACCTTACCCTATCCCCTACCCTAACCCTAACCCTAACCCTTACAATTACCCTAACCCTAAACCTAACCCTAACCCTAACCTTAACCTTTACCCTTACCCTAACCCTAACACTAAACCTAAACTTACCCTTACCCTAAACTGAACCCTAACCCTTACCCTAAACCTAACCCTAACCCTAACCGTTGCCCTTACCTTAACCCTCACCCTAACCCTAACCCTTACCCTTACCGTAATGCTAACCCTAACACTAACACTAACACTAACCCTAACACATACCCTTACCCTAATCCTAACCCTAACCCTAACCGTAATTCTAAACCTAACCGTAACCCTAACCCTAACCCTAACCCTTACCCTAACCCTAACCCTAACCCTAACCCTTACCCTTACCCTTATCCTAACCCTAACCCTAACCTTAACCCCAACCCTAAACCTAACCGTAAACCTAACCCTTACCCTTACCCTAAGCCTAACCCTAACCCTAATCCTAACCCTTACCCTTACCCTAACCCTAACCCTAACCCTTACCCTTACCCTTATCGTAACCCTAACCCTAACCTTAACCCCAACCCTAAACCTAACCGTAAACCTAACCCTAACCCTAACCCTAACCCTTAACCTAACCCTAACACTAACCCTAACCCCTAACCCTAACCCTTACCCTAACCCTAACAATAACCCTAACCCCTAACCTTAACCCTAACCCTAACCGTAACCCCTAACCCTAACCCTAACCCAAACCCTTACCCTTAAACTAACCCTAACCCTAAGTCTAACACTTACCCTAACCCCTAGCCTAACCCTAACCCTAACCTTTACCCTAAACCTAACCCTAACCCTAACCTTAACCCTAACCCTTATCCTTACGCTACTCTAACCATAACCCTAACCCTAATCCTAACTCTTTCCCTTAAAATACCCCTAAACCTAAATCTAACCGTAACCCTTACCCTAACCCTAACCCTAACCCTAAACCTAACCCTAACACTAACCATAACCCCTACCCTAACAATAAACCTGGTCCTAACCCTAACCCTAACCCTTAACCTTACCAAAACCCTAACCCTAACCTTACCCCTAACCCTAAACCTAACCCTTACCCAAACCCAAACTCTAACCCAAACTCTTACCCTTACCCTAACCCTAACCTTAACCTAACACTAACCCTAAACCTATCCCTTACCCTTACCCCAACCCTAACATAACCTAAACGTAACCCTAACCCTAAATGTTACCCTTACCCAAAACCTAAACCTAAACCTAAACCTAACCCCAACCCTACACCTAAAACTAACCCTAACCCTAACCCTTACCCTTACGTAACCCAAACCCGAAACCTAACCTTAACCCTAACCCTAACCCTAACCCCTAACACTAACCCTAACCCTAACTCTTACACTTATCCTAACCCTAACCCTAACCCTAACACTTTCCCTTACCCTAACCCCTACCCAAACACTAATCTAACCCTTACCCTTACTCTAACCCTAACCCTAACCCTTACCCTTACCCTAAACCTAAACCTAACGCTAACCATAACCCTAACCCTTTCCTTACCCTAAACCTAACTCTAAACCAAACCTAAAACTTACCCTTATCCTAAACCTAACCCTAACCACTACCCTTATCCTAACCCTAAACCTAACCGTAACACTTATCCTTACCCTAACCCTAACCCTAATCATAACCCTAACACTTACCCTAACCCTAACTCTAACCCTAACCCTTACCCTAATCCTAAAGGTAACACTAAACCTAACCCTAAACCTTACCCTTACCCAAACCCTAACCCTAACCTTAACCACAATCCTAACTCTGTACCTTACCCTTACACTAATCCTAACCCTAACTCTAACCCTAACAATAACCATAACACTAACCCTAAACCTTACCCTTACCTTAATCCTAACCCCAACCCTTACCCTTACCCTAAACCTAACCCTAATTCTAAAACTATCCCTAACCCTAACCTAACCTTTACCCTAAACCTAACCCTAACCCTTACCCTAACATTAACCCTAACCCTAACCTTAACCCTAACCCTAACTCTTACCCTTACCCTAACCCTAACCCTAACCCTCAACCTAACCCTAACCCTAAACCTTACCCTTAACCTAACCTTAACCCTAACCCTAACCTTAAACCTTGTCCTTACCCTAAACCTAACCCTAAACCTTACCCTAACCCTAACCCTAACCCTAACCTAACCCTTACCCTTATCTTAACCTTATCCCTAACTGTAACCCTTACCTTTACCCTAACGCTAACCCTAACCCTAACCTTAACCCTAACCCTAACACATACCCTTACCCTTACCCTAACCCTAAGCATAACCCTAAACTTAACCCTAACCCTAACCCTAAACCTAACCCTTTCCCTTACCCTAACCTTAACCCAAACTTAACCCTAACCCTAACCCTAACCCTAACCCTAACCTTAACCATAACCCTTATCCTTACCCTAACCCTAACCATAACCTTAACCCTAAACATAATCCAAACCCTAAACCTAACCCGTACTCTTACCTTAACCCTAACCCTAACCCAAACACTTACCCTTAACCTAACGCCAACCCTAACCCTAACCCTAACCCTAACCCTAACCCTAACCCTTACCCTTACCCTAACCTTAACCCTAACCTTAATCACAAACCTAAACCTAACCCTAACCCTAACACTAACCCTTACCCTTACCCTAACCTAACCCTAAACTTAAACCGAACCTAACCCTCACCCTTACCCTAAACCTAACCTAACCCTTACCTTAACCTAACGCTAACCCTAACCCTAAACCTAACCCTAACACTAACCATAACCCTTACCCTAACAATAAACCTGGTCCTAACCCTAACCCTAACCCTTAACCTTACCAAAACCCTAACCCTATCCTTACCCCTAACCCTAAACCTAACCCTTACCCAAACCCAAACTCTAACCCAAACTCTTACCCTTAACCTAACCCTAACCTTAACCCTAACACTAACCCTAACCCTAACCCTTACCCTAACCCTAACCTAAACCTAAACGTAACCCTAACCCTAAACGTTATCCTTACCCTAAACCTAAACCTAAACCTAACCCTAACCCCAGCCCTACACCTAACACTAACCCTAACCCTTACCCTTACATAACCCTAACCCCAAACCTAACCTTAACCCTAACCTAACCCTAACCCCTAACACTAACCCTTATCCTAACTCTTAAACTTATACTAAACCTAACCCTAACCCTAACACTTTCCCTTACCCTAACCCCTACCCAAACCCTAATCCTAACCCTTACCCTTACCCTAACCCTAACCCTAACCCTAACCCTTTCCCTTACCCTAAACCTAAACTTAACGCTAACCATAACCCTAACCCTTTCCCTTACCCTAAATCTAACTCTAACCCTAACCCTAAAACTTACCCTTATCCTAAACCTAACCATAACCCTTACCCTAAATCTAACCCTAAACCTATCCCTAACCCGTACCCTTATCCTAACCCTAACCGTAACCCTTACACTTACCCTTACCCTAACCCTAACCCTAACCATAACCCTAACCCTTACCCTAACCATAACTCTAACCCTAACCCTTACGCTAATCCTAAACGTAACACTAAACCTAACCCTAAACCTTACCCTTACCCAAACCCTAACCCTAACCTTAACCACAATCCTAACTCTGTACGTTACCCTTACACTAAAGCTAACCCTAACTCTAACCCTAACCCTAACCATAACACTAACCCTAACGCTTAACCTTAACTTAACCCTAACCCTAAACCTTACCCTTACCCTAACGCTAACCCTATCCCTAACTTTAACCCTAACTCTAACCCCAACCCTTACCCTTACCCTAAACCTAAACTTAACTCTAACCCTATTCCTAACCCTAACCTAACCTTTACCCTAAACCTAACCCTAACCCTTACCCTAACCCTAAACTTAACCCTAACCCTAACTCTTACCCTTACCCTAACCCTAACCCTAACCCTAACCCTAACCCTAACCCTTACCCTTACCCTAACCCTAACACTAACCCTAACCTTAAACCTTGTCCTTACCCTAAACCTAACCGTAAACCTTACTCTAACCGTAACCCTAACCCTAACCCTAACCCTTACCCTTATCTTAACCTTAACCCTAACTGTAACCCTTACCTTTACCCTAACGCTAATCCTAACCTTAACCCTAACCCTAACCCTAACACATAACCTTACCCTTACCCTAACCCTAACCATAACCCTAAAATTAACCCTAACCCTAACCCTAACCCTAACCCTAAACCTTTCCCTTACCCTAACCTTAAGCCAAACCTTAACCCTAACCCTAACCCTAAACCTAAACCTAACCTTAACGCTAACCCTTATCCTTACCCTAACCCTAACCATAACCTTAACCCTAAAACTAATCCAAACCCTAAACCTAACCCCTACATTTACCTTAACCCTAACCCTAACCCAAACACTTACCCTTACCCTAACGCCAACCCTAACCCTAACCCTAACCCTAACCCTTACCCTTACCCTAACCGTAACCCTAACCTTAATCCCAACCCTAAACCTAACCCTAACCATAACACTAACCTTTACCCTTACCATAATCCTAACCCTAAAGCTAACCCTAACCCTAACACTTACCCTTAGCCTAACCCTAACCATTACCCTAACCCTAACCCTAACCCTAAAGGTAACCCTACCCCTAACCACTAACCCTAATCTTTAACCTAATCCTAACCCTAACGCTAACCTTCACCCTTACCCTAACCTAACCCTAAACTTAAACCGAACCTAACCCTAACCCTTACCCTAACCCTAACCTAACCCTTACCCTAACCTAACCCTAACCCTAACCCTAACCCTAACCCTAACACTAACCATAACCCTTACCCTAACAATAAACCTGGTCCTAACCCTAACCCTAACCCTTAACCTTACCAAAACCCTAACCCTAACCTTACCCCTAACCCTAAACCTAACCCTTACCCAAACCCAAACTATAACCCAAACTCTTACCCTTACCCTAACCCTAACCTTAACCCTAACACTATCCCTAACCCTAACCCTTACCCTTACCCTAACCCTAACCTAAACCTAAACATAACCCTAACCCTAAACGTTACCCTTACCCTAAACCTAAACCTAAACCTAACCCTAACCCCAACCCTACACCTAACACTAACCCTAACCCTAACCCTTACCCTTACGTAACCCTAACCACAAACCTAACCTTAACCCTAACCCTAACCCTAACCCCTAACACTAACCCTAATCCTAACTCTTATACTTATCCTAACCCTAAACCTAACCCTAACACTTTCCCTTACCCTAACCCCTACCCAAACCCTAATCCTAACCCTTACCCTTAGCCTAACCCTAACCCTATCCCTAACCCTTTCCCTTACCCTAAACCTAAACCTAACGCTAACCATAACCCTAACCCTTTCCCGTACCCTAAACCTAACTCTAACCCTAACCCTAAAACTTACCCTTATCCTAAACCTAAACCTAACGCTTATCCTAAACCTAACCCTAACCCTAACCCGTACCCTTATCCTAACCCTAACCGTTACACTTATCCTTACCCTAAACCTAACCCTAACCATAACCATAACCCTTACCCTAACCATAACTCTAACCCTAACCCTTACCATAATCCTAAACGTAACACTAAACCTAACCCTAAACCTTACCCTTACCCAAACCCTAACCCTAAGCCAAACACTTACCCTTACCCTAACGCCAACCCTAACCCTAACCCTAACCCTAATCCTTACCTTACCCTATCCGTAACCTTAACCTTAATCCCAAACGTAAACCTAACCCTAACCGTAACACTAACCTTAACCCTTACCCTAACCCTCACCCTAACGCTAAACCTAACCCTAACACTTACCCTTAGCCTAACCCTAACCATTACCCTAACCCTAACCCTAACCCTAAACCTAACCCTAACCCTAACCCCTAACCCTAACCCTTAACCTAACCCTAACCCTAACGCTAACCCTTAACCTTACCCTAACCTAACCCTAAACTTAAACCGAAACCTAACCCTAACCCTTACCCTAACCCTAACCTAACCCTTACCCTAGCCTAACCCTAAACCTAACCCTAACCTTAACCCTAACGCTAACCCTAAGCCTAAACCTAACCCTAACACTTACCCTTACCCTAACCATAACCCTAAACCTAACCATAACACTAACCCTAACCCTAAACTTAAGCCTAACCCTAACCCTATCCCTAACCCCTACACTTACCCTAATCCTAACCCTAAACTTAACACTAACCCTAAACCTAACCCTTACCATTACCTTTACCCTAACCCTAAACCTAAACCTAACCCTAACCCTAACCCTTAACCCTAACCCTAACCCTAACCCTAACCCTTAAACTTATCTGAACCCTAAACCTAAACGGAAACTTAACCCTAACCCTAACCCTTACCCTAACCATAACCCTAAACCTAACTATAACCCTAAACCTAAACCTATCCTTAACCCTAAACCTAATCCTATCCCTAACCCTTACCCTTACCCTAACACTAACCCTAAACCTAACACTAACCCTAACCCTAACCCTAACTCTCTCCCTAACCCTTACCCTTACTCTAACCCTAACCCTAAACCTAACAATAACCCTAACCCTAACCCTAACCCGAACCCTATCCCTAACCCTAACCATAACCTTAACACTTACCCTTATACTAACACTAATCCTAACCCTAACCCTAACCCTAATGCTTAACCTTACCCTAACCCCAAACCTAACCCTAAAGCTAACCCTTACCCTATCCTAACCCTAACCCTTAGCCTTACCCTACTCCTAACCTAACCCAAACCCTAACCTAACCCTTACCCTTACCCTAACCCTAACACTAAAACTAACCCTAACCCTAACCCTTACCCTTACCCTACACCTAACCCTAACTACAACCCTAACCCTTGCCCTAACCCTAACTCTAACCCTAACCCTTACCCTTACCCTAATCCTAACCCTAAACTTAACACTAATCCTAAACCTAACCCTAACCATTACCTTTACCCTAACCCTAAACCTAAACCTAACCCTAACCCTAAACCTAACCCTAACCCTAAACCTAACCCTAACCCTTACCCTTGCCTTAAACCTAACCCTAACCCTTACGCTTACCCTAACACTTACCCTAACCGTAACCTTAACGCTAACACTAACCCTACTCCTTATCCTTACCGTAAACCTAACCCTAACTCTAAACCTAACCCTAACCCTAACCCTAACCGTTACCCTAAACCTAACCCTAACCCTTACCCTAACCCTAACCCTAACCCTAACCCTAAACTTAACCCTAACCCTAACCCTAACCCTTACCTTACCCTAACCCTAACCCTAACCCTAAACCTAAACCTAACCCTAACCCTAACCTTAACCCTAACTCTAAACCTATCCCTAACCCTTACCCTTACCCTAACCCTAAACCTAAACCTAACCTTAACCCTAACCCTTACCCGTACCCTAACCGTAACCCTAATCCTAACCATAACCCTTATTCTTACCCTTACGCTAAACATAACCCTAACCCTAACCCTAAACCTAAACTTAACCCTAACCCTTATCCTTAACCTAACCCTAACCATAACCCTAACCCTAAACCTAACCCTAACCCTAAACCTAACCCTTACCCTTACCCTAACCCTAAAATTAAACGTAACCCTAACCGTTACCCTGACCCTAACTTTAACCATAATAGTAACTCTAACCCTAACCTTAACCCTAACCCTTACCCTTACCCTAACCCTAACCCTAACACTAAACCTAACCCTATCACTAACGCTAACCCTTACAATAACAATAACCCTGGCCCTAACCCTAACCCTATCCCTTACCCTTACCCTAACCCTAACCCTAAACTTACCCCTAACCCTAACCCTAAACCTTACCCAAACCCAAACTCTAACCCAAACTCTTACCCTTACCCTAACCCTAAACTTAACCCTAACACTACCCCTAAACCTAACCCTTACCCTTAACCTAACCCTAACCCTAAATCTAACCCTAACCCTAACCCTAAACCTTACCCTTACCCTTACCCTAACCCTAACTCTAAACCTAACCGTAATCCAAACCCTACAGATAACACTAACCCTAACACTAACCCTAGCCCTAACCCTTACCCTAACGTAACCCTAACCCCAAACCTAACCCTAACCCTAACCCCTAACACTAACCCTACCCTAACCCTAACCCTTAAACTTATCCTAACCCTAACCTAACCCTTGCCATAACCTAATCCTAACCCTAACCCTAACCTTAACCGTAACGGTAAACCTAACCCTAAACCTAACACTTTCACTTACCCTAACCATAACCCTAAACCTAACCCTAACCCTAACCCTAAACTTAACCCTAAAACTAAACCTATCCCTAAACCTTACCCTTACCCTTACCCTAAACCTAACCCTAACCGTAACCCTAACCCTAACCCGAACCCTAACCATACCATTACCCTAACCCTAAACCTAAACCTAACCCTAACACTAACCCTAAACCGTAACCCTATCCCTAACCCTAACCCTAAACTTAACCCTAAAACTAAACCTATCCCTAAACCTTACCCTTACCCTTACCCTAACCCTAACCATAAACGTAACCCTAACCCTAACCATTACCTTTACCCTAACCCTAAACCTAAACCTAACCCTAACACTAACCATAACCCGTAACCCTAACCCTAACTCTAACCCTAAACCTAAACCTAACCCTAACCCTAAAGCTTACCCTAACCCTAACCCTAACCCTAACCCTTACCCTTAACCTTACTCTAACCCTAACCCTAAACCTAACCCTAACTTACACTTACCCTAACCCTAACCCAAACCTTAACCCTAACGCTATCCATAACCCTACGCCTAACCTTAACCATAACCCTTATCCTTACCCTAACCCTAACCATAACCCTAACCCTAAACCAAACCCAAACCCTAAACCTAACCCTTACCCTTACCCTAACCCTAACCCTAAACCTAACCGTAACCCTTACCCTGACCCTAACCCTAACCCTAAACCTAACCCTAAACCTAACCATAACAATAACCCTAACCCTTACGCAAACAATACACCAGTCCCTAACCCTAACCCTAACCCTTACCCTTAACCTAATCATAACCCTAACCTTACCACTAACCCTAACGGAACCCTTAACCAATCCCAAACTCTAACCCAAACTCTTACCCTTTCCCTAACCCTAACCCTAACCATAACCCTAACCCTAACCCTAACCCTATCCTAACCCTAACTCTAACCCTAACACTAACCCTAACCTAACCCTTTCCCTAACCCTAACCCTAACCCTTACCCTAACCCTAACGCTAACGCTAACCGTAACCTTAACTCTAACCCTAACCCTAACCCTAACCCTTACCCTTACCCTAACCTAACCCTAAACTTAAATCGAAATGTAACCCTAACCCTTGCCCTAGCCCTAACCTAACCCTTACCCTAACCTAACCCTAACCCTAACCCTAACCTTAACCATAACGCTTACCCTAAGCCTAAACCTAACACTTACCCTTACCCTAACCATAACCCTAAACCTAACCATAACCCTAACCCTAACCCTAACCTTAAGCCTAACCCTAACCCTATCCCTAACCCTTACCCTTACACTAATCCTAACCCTAAACTTAACACTAACCCTAAACCTAACCCTAACCATTACCTTTACCCTAACCCTAAACCTAAACCTAACCCTAAAACTAACCCTAACCCGTAACCCTAACCCTAACCCTAAACCTAACCCAAACCCTAAACCTAACCCTTACCCTTACCCTAACCCTAACCCTAAACCTAAGCGTAACCCTTACCCTGACCCTAACCCTAACCATAATCCTATCTCTAACCCAAACTCTTACCCTTTCCCTTACCCTAACCCTTACCCTAACCCTAACCCTAACTCTAAACCTAACCCTAACCCTAATCCTTACCCTAACCCTAAACCTAACCCTAATCCTTACCCTTTCACTAACCCTAACCCTAACCCTTACCCTTACTCTAACCGTAACCCTAAACTTAAAACCAACCCTAAACCTTACCCTAACCCTAACACTAACCTTTACCCTTACCCTAACCATAACCCTAACCCTAATGCTAACCCTAATCCTAACACTTACCATAAGCCTAACCCTAACCATTACCCTAACCCTAACCCTAAACCTAACACTAACCCTAACCCTAACCCCTAGCCCTAACCCTTAATCTAACCCTAAAACTAACCCTAACCCTAACGCTTACCATTATCCTAAACTAACTCTAAACCTAACCCGAACCCTAAACCAAACCCTTACCCTAACTCTAACCTAACCCTTGCCCTAACCGTAACCCTACCCTTAACCCTAACCTTAACCCTAATGATAACCCTAACCCTAACCCTAACCCTTACGCTTACCCTAACTGTAACCGTAAACCTACCCCTAACCCTACCCCTAACCCTGAACTTACCCCTAACCCTAACCCTAACCCTTACCCAAAGCAAACTCTAACTCAAACACTTACCCTTACCCTAACCCTAAACTTAACCCTAACACTAACCCAAACCCTAACCCTTACCCTTACCCTAACACTAACTCTAACCCTAACCCTTACCCTAATCCTAAACGTGACAGTAACCCTAAGGCTAAACCTTACCATTACACTAACCCAAATCCTAACCCTAACCCCAATCCAAACACTAAACCTTACCCTTACACTAAACCTAACCCTAACCCTAACCATAACCATAACCCTAACACTAACCCTAACCCTTACCCTTACCTTAAACATAACCCTAAACCTTACCAGTACCCTAACGCTAACCCTAACCCTAACCTTAACCTAACTCTAACCCTAACCCTTACCCTTACCCTAAACCTAACCCTAACTCTAACCCTAACACTAACCCTAACCTAACCCTTTCCCTAACCCTAACCCTAACCCTTACCCTAACCCTAACCCTAAACTTAACTCTAACCCTAACCCTAACCTTAACTCTAACCCTAACCCTAACCCTTAACCTAACCCTAAGCCTAACCCTAACCCTAACCCTAACCCTAAACTTAACTCTAACCCTAACCTTAACCCTTAACCTTACCCTAACCCTAACCCTAAAACTAACCCTAACCCTAACCCTAACGCTTACCCTAACCCTAAACCTAACCATAACCCTAACCCTTACCCTTACACTTACTCTAACCCTAACCCTAAACCTAACCCTAACTTACACTTACCCTAACCCTAACCCTAACCCAAACCTTAACCCTAACGCTAACCCAAACCCTAACCCTAATCTTAACCCTAACACTTATCCTTACCCTAACCCTAACCATAACCCTAACCCTAAACCTAACCCAAACCCTAAACCTAACACTTAGCCTTACCCTAACCCTAACCCTAAACCTAACCGTAACCCTTACCCTGACCCTAACACTAACTATAATCCTATCTCTAACCCTAACCTTAACCCTAACCCTTACCCTTACCCTAAACCTAACCCTAACCCTAACCCTAAACCTAACCATAACACTAACCCTAACCCTTACCCCAACAATACCCCAGGCCCTAACCCTAACCCTAACCCTTACCCTTACCCTAACCATAACCCTAACCTTACCCTAACCCTATCCCGAACGCTTAACCAAACCCAAACTCTAACCCAAACTCTTACCCTTTCCCTTACCCTAACCCTAACCCTAACCTTAATGCTAACCCTAACCCTAACCCTAACCCTAACCCTAATCCTTACACGAAACCTAAAAATAACCCTAATCCTTACCCTTTCACTAACCCTAAACCTAACCCTAACTCTTACTCTTACCCTAACCTAACCCTAAACCTCACCCTAACACAAACCCTAACCCTAACCCTAAACCTAACCTTAAACCTAACACTCAACCTAACCCTAAACCATACCCTTACCATAACCCTAACCCTAAACCGAACCCTAGCCCTAACCCTAACCCTTACCCTTACCCTAAACCTAACCCTAAACCTAACCCTAATCCTAAACCTAAACCTAAAAGTAACCCTAACACTAACCCTAACCCTAACCCTAAACATAACCCTAACCCTAAACCTAACCCTAACCCTAACCCTAACCATAACCCTAACCCTTACCATTACACTTATCCTAACCCTAACCCTAAACCTAACACTTAGTCTTACCCTAACACCTACCCTAACCCTAACCCTAACCCTTACCTTAACCCTATCACTAACCCTAACCCTTACCCTTACCCTAAACCTAAACCTAACCCTAACCCTAACCCTTACCCTTATCCTAACCCTAAACCTAACCCTAACCCTAACCTTAACACTTACCCTTACTCTAACCCTAACCCTAAATACAACCCTAACCCTTTTCCTAACCCTAACTCTAACCCTAACCCTAACCCTTACCCTTACCCTACCTCTAAACATAACCCTAACCCTAACCCTAACACTTACCCTTACCCTAACCCTAACCCTAACCCTTACCCAACCCTAACCCTAACCCTTACCCTTACACTAAACCTAACCCTAACCTTACCCAAACCAAAACCCTAACACTAACCCTAACCCTTACCCTTACCCTTACGCTTACCTTAACCCTAACCCTAACCCTTACCCTTACCCTAACGCTTACCCTAACCCTAACCTTAACGCTAACACTAACCCTACTCCTTACCCTTACCTTAAACCTAACCCTAACTCTAACCCTAACCCTAACCCTAACCCTAACCGTTACCCTAACTGTAATCCTAACCCTTACCCTAACCCTAACCCTAACCTTAAACTTTACCCTAACCCTAACCCTAACCCTAACCCTAAACTTAACACTAACCGTAACCCTAAACCTAAACCTAACCGTAATCCTAACCTTAACCCTAACCCTAAACCTATCCCTAACCTTTCCCTTACCCTAACCCTAAACCAAAACCTAAACCTAACCTTAACCCTAACCCTTACCCGTACCCTAACCGTAACCCTAAACCTAACCATAACACTTATTCTTACCCTAACGCTAAACATAACCATAACCCTAACCCTAACACTAACCCTAACCTTAACCCTAACCTTATCCTTACCCTAACCCTAACCATAACCCTAACCCTAAACCTAACACTCACCCTAAACCTAACTCTTACCCTTACCCTAACCATAAACCTAAACCTAACCATAACCCTTACCCTGACCCTAACTTTAACCATAAGCATAACTCTAACCCTGACCTTAACCCTAACCCTTACTCTTACCCTAACCCTAACCGTAACACTAAACCTAACCCTATCACTAAACCTAACCCTTACCCTAACAATAACCCTGGCCCTAACCCTAACTCTATCCCTTACCCTTACCCTAACCCTAAACCTAAACTTACCCCTAACCCTAACCCTAACCCTTACCCAAACCCAAACTCTAACCCAAACTCTTACCCTTACCCTAACCCTAAACTTAACCTTAACACTAACCCTAACCCTTACCCTAAACCTAACCCTAACCTTAAACCTAATCCTAACCCTAACCCTAATCCTTACCCTTACCCTTACCCTATCCCTAACCCTAAACCTAACCCTAACCCAAACCCTACACATAACACTAACCCTAACACTAACCCTAACCCTAACCCTTACCCTAACATAACCCTAACCCCAAACCTAACCCTAACACTAACCCCTAACACTAACCCTACCCTGACCCTAACCCTTAAACTTATCCTAACCCTAACCTAACCCTTACCATAACCTAATCCTAACCCTAACCCTAACCTTAACAGTAACGGTAACCCTAACCCTAAAAATAACACTTTCTCTTACCCTAACCATAAACCTAAACCTAACCCTAACCCTAACCCTAACCCTAACCCTAAACTTAACCCTAAAACTAAACCTATCCCTAAACCTTACCCTTAACCTTACCCTAACCCTAACCCTAAACGTAACCCTAACCCTAACCCTAACCCTAACCATTAAATTTACCCTAAACCTAAACCTAAACCTAACACTAACACTAACCCTAACCCGTAACCCTAACCCTAACCCTAACACTTACCCTTATCCTAACCCTAACCCTAACACTTACCCTTACCCTAAACCTAACACTAACCCCAACCTTAAACCAAAACCTTACCCTTACACTAAATCTAACCCTAACCCTTACCCTAACCATAACCCTAAGACTAACCCCAACCCTTACCCATACCCTTACACTTACCCCTAACTTAACCCTAAACCTAACCCTTACCCTAAACCTTACCCTTACACTAAATCTAACCCTAACCCTTACCCTTACCCTTACACTTACCCTTACCTTAACCCTAAACCTAACCCTTACCCTTACCCTAACGCTAACCCTAACCCTAACCTTAACCCTAACACTAACGCTAACCCTTACCCTTACCATAAACCCAACCCTAACTCTAAACCTAACCCTAACCCTAACCCTAACCGTTACCCTAACCCTAAACCTAAACCTTACCCCAACCCTAACCCTAACCCTAAACTTAACCCTAACCCTAACCCTAACCCTAACCCTTACCTTTACCCTAACCCTAACCCTAACTCTAACCCTAACCCTAATCCTAAGCTTAACCCTAACCCTAACCCTATCCCTAACCCTTACCCTTACCCTAACCCTAACCCTAAATATAACATTAACCCTAACCCTTACCCTTACCCTAACCGTAACCCTAAACCTAACCCTAAACCTTACCCTTACCCTAACCCTAAACCTAACCTTAACCCTAACCCTAACCCTAACCCTAACCCTAACTTTAACCCTAACCCTTATCCTTACCCTAACCCTAACCCTAACCCTAACCCTTAACCTAACCCTTACCCTAAACCTAACCCTTACCCTAACCCTAAACCTAAACCTAACCGTAACCCTTATCCTGAGCCTAACTCTAACCATAATCCTAATTCTAACCCTAACCTTCACCCTAACCCTTACACTTACCCTAACCCTAACCCTAACCCTAACCCTTACCCTTACCCTAAACCTAAACCTAACCCTAAACCTAACCCTAACCCTTTCCCTTACCCTAAACCTAAACCTAACCCTAACCCTAATCCTAAAACTTACCCTTATCCTAAACCTAACCCTAACCCATACCCTAAACCTATCCCTAACCTTAACTCTAACCTTGCCCCTAAACTTAACCCTAACCCTTACCCAAAACAAAACTCTAACCCAAACTCTTACCCTTACCCTAACCCTAACCTTAACCCTAACACTAAACTTAACAATAACCCTTACCCTAATCCTTAACGTAACAGTAACCCTAAACCTAAACCTTACCCTTACCTTAATCCTAACCCTAACCTTAACCCCAATCCTAACGCTAAACCTTACCCTTACACTAAACCTAACCCTATCCCTAACCATAACCATAACCCTAACACTAACCCTAACCCTTACCCTTACATTAATCCTAACCCTAAACCTTACACTTACCCTAACGCTAACACTAACACTAACATGAAACCTAACCATAACCCTATCCCTAACCCTTACCCTTACTCTAATCCTAACCCTAAACCTAACACTAACCCTAAATCTTACCCTAACCCGAACCCTAACCCTAACCCTAATCATAACCCTTACCCTTATCCTAACACTAATCCTAACCCTAACCTTAACCCTAACACTTAACCTTACCCTAACCCTAAACCTAACCCTAACCGTAACCCGAACCCTAACCCTAAACCTCACCCTAACCCTTACCCTTATCCTAACACTAATCCTAACCCTAACCCTAACCCTAACACTAAACCTTACCCTAACCCTAAACCTAACCCTAACCCGAACCCTAACCCTAACCCTAACCCTTACCCTTATCCTAACACTAATCCTAACCCTAACCCTAACCCTAACACTTAACCTTACCCTAACCTTAAACCTAACCCTCTCCCTAACCCTTACCCTAAACCTAACCCTAACCCTAACCTAAGCCTTACCCTTACCCTAATGCTAACCCTAACCCTAACACTAACCCTAACCCTAAAACTAACCCTTACCCTAAACGTAACCCTAGACCTTACCCCAACCATAACCCTAACCCTAACCCTAACCCTTACACTTATCTTAACCCTAATCCTAACCGTAACCCTTACCTTTACAGTAACGCTAACCCTAACCCTATTCTTAACCCCAACCCTAAACCTAAACCTAACACTAACCCTAACCCTTACCCTAACACTAACCCTAACCCTAAACCTAACCCTAACTCTAACCCTAACGCTAACCCTAACCCTAACCCTAACCCTTACCCTAACCCTAACCCTAACCCTAAACCTAACCCTATCCCTAACCCTTACCCTTACCCTTACTCTAACCCTAACCCTAAATCTAACCGCAACCCTTACCCTGACCCTAACCATAACCATAATCCTAACTCTAACCCTCACCTTAAACCTAACCCTTACCCTTACCCTAACCCTAACCCTAACCCTAAATCTAACACTAACACTAAACCTAACCCTTACCCTTACAATACCCCTGGCCCTAACCCTAACCCTAACCCTTACCCTTACCCTAACCATAACCCTAACCTTACCCCTAACCATAACCCTAACCCTTACCCAAACCCAAACTCTAACCCAAACTCTTACCCTTTCCCTTACCCTAACCCTAACCCTAACCTTAATGCTAATGCTAACCCTAAACTTACCCTAACCATAACTCTAATCCTTACCCTAATCCTAAACCTAAACCTAACCCTTACCCTTTCCCTAACCCTAACCCTAACCCTAACACTTACCATTAACCTAACCCTAACCCTAAACCTAACTCTAACCCAAACCCTAAACCTATCCCTAACCCTAACTTTAACCCTAACACTAACCCTAAACCTAACCCTTACACTTACCCTAAACCTAACCCTAAACCAAACCCTAACCCTAACCCTAAACCTTACCCTTACCTAACCCTAACCCTAAACTTAACCCTAACCCTAACCCTAAACCTAACAATAACCCTAACTCTAACCCTAACACTTACACTTACCATAACCCTAACTCTAAACCTAACCCTAACCCTAAACCTAACCCTAACCCCTAACACTAACCCTAACCCTAACCCTAACCATTAAACTTATCCTAACCCTAACCCTAACCCTAACACTTAGTCTTACCCTAACCCCTACCCTAACCCTAACCCTAACCCTTACCTTAACACTAACCCTAAACCTAACCCTTCCTCTTACTCTAAACCTAAACCTAACCCTAAACCTAACCCTAACCCTTTCCCTTACCCTAAACCTAACCCTAACCCAACCCCTAACCCTAAAACTTACCCTTACCCTAAACCTAACCCTAACCCTTACCCTAAACCTAACCCTAACCCTAACCCTTACTCTCATCCTAACCCTAACCCTAACCCTAACACTTACCCTTACCCTAATGCTAACCCTAACCATAAACCTAACCCTTACACTAACCCTAACCCTAACACTAACCATAAACCCAAACCTAAACTCAACCAAAACCCTTACCCTTACCCTTACCCTAAACCTAACCGTAAACATAACCCTAACCCTAAACCTAACCATTACCTTTACCCTAATCCTAAACCTAAACCTAATCCTAACACTAACCCGTAACCCTAACCCTAACCCTAACCCTAACACTTACCCTTATCATAACCCTAACCCTAACCCAAACCCTAACCCTAACACTTACCCTTACCCTTACCCTAAACCTAACCCTAACTACAACCCTAACCCTTGCCCTAACCCTAACTCCAACCGTAACCCTAACCCTTACCCTTACCCTAATCCTAAACATAACCCTAACCCTAACCCTAACACTTACCCTAACCCTAACCCTAACCGTAACCCTAACCCCAACCCTAACCCTAAACCTTACCCTTACACTAAACCTAACCCTAACCCTTACCCTAACCATAACTCTAAGACTAACCCTAACCCTTACACTTACCCTTACCTTAACCCTAACCCTAACCCTTACCCTTACCCTAACGCTAAGCCTAACCCTAACCTTACCCCTAACACTAACCCTAACCCTAACCCTTACCCTTACCCTAAACCTAAACCTAAGCCTAACCCTAACCCTATCCCTAACCCTTTCCCTTACCCTAAACCTAAACCTAACCCTTACCCTAACCCTAAAACTTACCCTTATCCTAAACCTAACCCTAACCCTTACCCTAAACATAATCCTAACCCTAACCCTAACCATTACCCTTATCCTAACCCTAACCTAACCCTTACCATAACCTAATCCTAACCCTAACCCTAACCTTAACCGTAACGGTAACCCTAACCCTAAACCTAACTCTTTCCCTTACCCAAACCATAACCCTAAACCTAACCCTAACCCTAACCCTAAATTAACCCTAAACCTTAACCTATCCCTAACCCTTACCCTTACCCTTACCCTAAACCTAACCGTAAACGTAACCCTAACCCTAACCCTAACCATTACCTTTACCCTAACCCTAAACCTAAACCTAATCCTAACCCTAACCCGTAACCCTAACCCTAACCCTAACCCTAACACTTACCCTTATCCTAACCCTAACCCTAACCCAAACCCTAACCCTAACACTTACCCTTACCCTTACCCTAAACCTAACCCTAAGTACAACCCTAACCCTTGCTCTAACCCTAACTCCAACCGTAACCCTAACCCTTACCCTTACCCTAATCCTAAACATAACCCTAACCCTAACCCTAACACTTACCCTAACCCTAACACTAACCCTAACCCTAACCCCAACCCTAACCCTAAACCTTACCCTTACACTGAACCTAACCCTAACCTTACCCTAACCATAACTCTAAGACTAACCCTAACCCTTACACTTACCCTTACCTTAACCCTAACCCTAACCCTTACCCTTACCCTAACGCTAAGCCTAACCCTAACCTTAACCCTAACACTAACCCTACCCCTTACCCTTACCCTAAAACCAACCCTAACTCTGAACCTAAACCTAACCCTAACCCTAACCCTAACCGTTACCCTAACCCTAAACCTTACCCTAACCCTAACCCTAACCCTAAACTGAACCCTAACCCTAACCCTAACCCTTACCCTTACCCTAACCCTAACCCTAACTCTAACCCCAACCCTTACCCTTACCCTAAACCTAACCCTAACTCTAACCCTAACCCTAACCCTAACCCTAACCTAACCTTTACCCTAAACCTAACCCTAACCCTTACCCTAACCCTAACCCTAACCCTAACCTTAACCCTAACCCTAATTCTTACCCTTACCCTAAACCTAACCCTAACCCTAACCCTAACACTAACCCTAACCCTAACCCTAATTCTTACCCTTACCCTAAACCTAACCCTAACCCTAAACCTAACCCTAACCCTAAGCCTTACCCTTACCCTACCCCTACCCCTAACCCTAACCTTAAACCTTGTCCTTACCCTAAACCTAACCCTAAACCTTACCCTAACCCCAACCCTAACCCTAACCCTTACCCTTATCTTAACCTTAACCCTAACCGTAACCCTTTCACTTACCCTAACGCGAACCCTAACCCTAACCTTAAACCTACCCCTAACACATACCCTTACCCTTACCCTAACCCTAAGCATAACCCTAAACTTAACCCTAACCCTAACCCTAACCCTAACCCTTTCCCTTACCCTAACCTTAACCCAAACCTTAACCCTAACCTTAACCCTAACCCTAACCCTAACCTTAACCCTAACCCTTATCCTTAACCTAACATTAACCATAACCTTAACCCTAAACCTAATCCAAACCCTAAACCTAACATTTACCCTAACTCTAACCCTAATCCTAAACCTAACCGTAACCCTTACCCTGACCCTAACCCTAACCATAATCCTAACTCTAATCCTAACCTTAACCCTACCCTTACCCTTACCGTAACCATAACCCTAACCCTAACAGTAAACCTAACCCTAACACTAACCCTAACACTTACTTTAACAATATCCCTGGCCCTAACCCTAACCCTAACCCTTACCCTTACCCAAACCCTAATCCTAAACCTAACCCTAACACTAACCCTAACACTTACCTTAACAATAAACCTGGCCCTAACCCTAACCCTAACCCTTACCCTAACCCTAACCCTAACCTTACCCCTAATCCTAACCCTAACCCTTACCAAAACCCAAGCTCTAACCCAAACTCTTACCCTTACCGTTACCCTAACCCTAACCCTAACCTTAATGCTAACCCTAACCCTAACCTTACCCTAACCCTAACCCTAATCCTTAACCTAAACCTAAACCTAACCCTAACCCTTACACTTTCGCTAACCCTAACCTTAACCCTAACCCTTACCCTAAACCTAACCTTAACCCTAACCCTAACCCGTACTCTTACCTTAACCCTAACCCTAACCCTTACCCTTACCCTAACCGTAAGCCTAACCTTAATCCCAACCCTAAACCTAACCCTAACCCTAGCACTAACCTTTACCCTTACCCCAACCCTAACCCTAAAGCTAACCCTAACCCTATCACTTACCCTTAGCCTAACCCTAACCATTACCCTAACCCTAACCCTAACCCTAAACCTAACCCTAACCCTAACCCCTAACCCTAACCCTAACCCTAACCCTTACCCTAACCCTAACCCTAACCCTAACCTTAACCCTAACCCTAATTCTTACCCTTACCCTAAACCTAACCCTAACCCTAACCCTAACCCTAACACTAACCCTAACCCTAACCCTAATTCTTACCCTTACCCTAAACCTAACCCTAACCCTAAACCTAACCCTAAACCTAACCCTTACCCTTACCCTACCCCTAACCCTAACCCTAACCTTAAACCTTGTCCTTACCCTAAACCTAACCCTAAACCTTACCCTAACCCCAACCCTAACCCTAACCCTTACCCTTATCTTAACCTTAACCCTAACCGTAACCCTTTCACTTACCCTAACGCGAACCCTAACCCTAACACATACCCTTACCCTAACCCTAACCTTAACCCTAAACTTAACCCTAACCCTAACCCTAACCCTAACCCTTTCCCTTACCCTAACCTTAACCCAAACCTTAACCCTAACCTTAACCCTAACCCTAACCCTAACCTTAACCCTAACCCTTATCCTTAACCTAACATTAACCATAACCTTAACCCTAAACCTAATCCAAACCCTAAACCTAACATTTACCCTAACTCTAACCCTAATCCTAAACCTAACCGTAACTCTTACCCTGACCCTAACCCTAACCATAATCCTAACTCTAATCCTAACCTTAACCCTACCCTTACCCTTACCGTAACCATAACCCTAACCCTAACGGTAAACCTAACCCTAACACTAACCCTAACACTTACTTTAACAATATCCCTGGCCCTAACCCTAACCCTAACCCTTAACCTTACCCAAACCCTAATCCTTAACCTAACCCTAACACTAACCCTAACACTTACCTTAACAATAAACCTGGCCCTAACCCTAACCCTAACCCTTACCCTAACCCTAACCCTAACCTTACCCCTAATCCTAACCCTAACCCTTACCAAAACCCAAGCTCTAACCCAAACTCTTACCCTTACCGTTACCCTAACCCTAACCCTAACCTTAATGCTAACCCTAACCCTAACCTTACCCTAACCCTAACCCTAATCCTTAACCTAAACCTAAACCTAACCCTAACCCTTACACTTTCGCTAACCCTAACCTTAACCCTAACCCTTACCCTAAACCTAACCTTAACCCTAACCCTAACCCGTACTCTTACCTTAACCCTAACCCTAACCCTTACCCTTACCCTAACCGTAAGCCTAACCTTAATCCCAACCCTAAACCTTACCCTAACCCTAGCACTAACCTTTACCCTTACCCCAACCCTAACCCTAAAGCTAACCCTAACCCTATCACTTACCCTTAGCCTAACCCTAACCATTACCCTAACCCTAACCCTAACCCTAAACCTAACCCTAACCCTAACCCCTAACCCTAACCCTTAACATAACCCTAACCCTAACGCTAACCCTTACCCTTACCCTAACCTAACCCTAAACCTAACCCTAACCTTAACCCTAACGCTAACCCTAACCCAAAACTAACCCTAACCCTTAGCCTTACCCTAACCATAACCCTAAACCTAACCATAACCCTAACCCTAACCCTAACCTTAACCCTAACCCTAAACCTATCCCTAACCCTTACCCTTACCCTAAACCTAACCATTACCTTTACCCTAACCCTAAACATTACCCTAATCCTAAACCTTAACCCTAACCCTAACCCTAACCCTTAACCTTATCCTAACCCTAAACCTAAACCTAAACTTTACCCTATACCTAACCCTTACCCTTACCCTAACCATAACCCTAAACCTAACTATAACCCTAAACCTAAACCTATCCTTAACCCTAACCCTAACGCTATCCCTAACCCTTACCCTTACCCTAACCCTAACCCTAAACCTAACACTAACCCTAACCCTAACCCTAATCATTACATTTACCCTAACCCTAAACCTAACCTTAACCCTAACCCTAACCCTTAATCCTAGCCCTAACCCTAAAACTAACCCTTAACCCTAACCCTAACCCTAATCCTAACACTTACCTTTATCCTAACCCTAACCCTAACCCTAACCCTAACACATAACCTTACCCTAACCCTAAACCTAACTACAAGCCTAAACCTTGCCCTAACACTAACTCTAACCCTAACCATAACCCTTACCCTTACCCAAATCCTAAACATAATCCTAACACTTACCCTAACACTTACCATTACCCTATCCCTAACCCTAACCCTTACCCTAAAACTTACACTTACACTAAACCTAACCCTAACCCTTACCCTAATCATAACCCTAACACTAACCCTAACCCTTACACTTACTCTTACCTTAACAGTAACCCTAACCCTTACCCTTATCCTAAACCTAACCCTAACTCTAACCCTAACCCTAACCCTAATCATAACCCTAACCGTTACCCTAACACTAACACTAACCCTTACCCTAACCCTAACCCTAACCCTAAACTTAACCCTAACCCTTACCCTAACCCTAACCCTTACCCTTACCCTAAGCCTAACCCTAAACCTAACCATTACTCTAAACCCAACCCTAACCCTAACCTTAACCCTAACCCTTACCCTAACCCTAACCCTAAGCCTAACCCCTAACCCTAACCCTAAACCTAACTCTAACCCTGACCCTAACACTAACCCTAACCCTAACCCTTACCCTAACCCTAAATCGAAGCCTTACCTTAACCCTATCCATAACCCTAACCTTAACCCAAACCCTAACCCTAACCCTAACCTTAACCCTAACCCTAACCTAACCCTTGCCCTTACCCTAACACTAACACTAAATCTAACACTAACCCTAATCCTAACCCTAAGCCTTACCCTTACCCTAACCATAACCCTAAACCTAACCTTCACCCTAAGCCTAACCCTAACCCTAACCTCTAACCCTAACCCTAAACCTAACCGTAATGCTTACCGTTATCCTAAACCTAACCCTAACCCTACCCCTAACCCTTATCCCAACCCTAACCCTAAACCTTACCCTTACACTAAACCTAACCCTAACCCTTACCCTAACCATAACCCTAACACTAACCCTAACCCTTACCCTTACCTTACCCTTACCTTAACCCTAACCATAACCCTTACCCTTACACTAACGCTACCCTAACCCTAACCTTAACCCTATCACTAACCCTAAACCTTACCCTTACCCTAAACCTAACCCTAACTCTAAACCTAACCCTAACACTAAACCTAACCCTAACCCTAACCCGAACCCTTACCGTTACGCTAACCCTAAATATAAACTAAACCCTAAACCTAACCCTAATCCTAAACTTAACCCTAACCCCAACCCTATCCCTAACCCTTACCCTTACCTTAACCCTAACCCTAAACCTAACCTTAACCCTAACCCTTACCTTACCCTAACCGTAACCCTAAACCTAACCCTAAACCTTACCCTTACCCTAACCCTAAACCTAACTTTAACCCTAACCCCAACCCTAACCTTAACCCTAAGCCTTATCCTTACCCTAACCCTAACCATAACCCTAACCCTAAACCTAACCCTAACCCTAAACCTAACCCTTACCCTTACCCTAACCCTAAACCTAACCTAACCATAACACTTACCCTGACCTTAACTCTAACCATAATTATAACTCTAACCCTAAACTTAACCCTAACATTTACCCTTACCATAACCCTAACCCTAACCCTAACCCTAAACCTAACCCTATCACTAACCCTTACCCTTACCCTAACAATAACCCTGGCCCTATCCCTAACCCTAATCCTTACCCTTACCCGAACCCTAACCCTAACCTTACCCCTAACCCTAACCTTAACCCTTACCCAAACCCAAACTCTAACCCAAACTCTTACACTTACCCTAACCCTAACCTTAACCCTAACACTAATCCTAACCCTAACCCTTACCCTTACCCTAACCCTAACCCTAACCCTAAATCTTACCCTTACCCTAACCCTAACCCTAAACCTAACCCTAACTCAAACCCTACACCTAACACTAACCCTCACACTAACCCTAACCCTAACCCTTACCCTTACCCTAACACTAACCCTAACCCTAACCCTTACCCTTACCCTAAACCTAAACCTAAGCCTAACCCTAACCCTATCCCTAACCCTTTCCCTTACCCTAAACCTAAACCTAACCCTTACCCTAACCCTAAAACTTACCCTTATCCTAAACCTAACCCTAACCCTTACCCTAAACATAATCCTAACCCTAACCCTAACCATTACCCTTATCCTAACCCTAACCTAACCCTTACCATAACCTAATCCTAACCCTAACCCTAACCTTAACCGTAACGGTAACCCTAACCCTAAACCTAACTCTTTCCCTTACCCAAACCATAACCCTAAACCTAACCCTAACCCTAACCCTAAATTAACCCTAAACCTTAACCTATCCCTAACCCTTACCCTTACCCTTACCCTAAACCTAACCGTAAACGTAACCCTAACCCTAACCCTAACCATTACCTTTACCCTAACCCTAAACCTAAACCTAATCCTAACCCTAACCCGTAACCCTAACCCTAACCCTAACCCTAACACTTACCCTTATCCTAACCCTAACCCTAACCCAAACCCTAACCCTAACACTTACCCTTACCCTTACCCTAAACCTAACCCTAACTACAACCCTAACCCTTGCCCTAACCCTAACTCCAACCGTAACCCTAACCCTTACCCTTACCCTAATCCTAAACATAACCCTAACCCTAACACTTACCCTAACCCTAACCCTAACCGTAACCCTAACCCCAAACCTAACCCTAAACCTTACCCTTACACTAAATCTAACCCTAACCCTTACCCTAACCATAACTCTAAGACTAACCCTAACCCTTACACTTACCCTTACCTTAACCCTAACCCTAACCCTTACCCTTACCCTAACGCTAAGCCTAACCCTAAGCTTACCCCTAACACTAACCCTAACCCTAACACTTACCCTTACCCTAAACCTAAACCTAAGCCTAACCCTAACCCTCTCCCTAACCCTTTCCCTTACCCTAAACCTAAACCTAACCCTTACCCTAACCCTAAAGCTTAACCCTTATCCTAAACCTAACCCTAACCCTTACCCTAAACATAATCCTAACCCTAACCCTAACCATTACCCTTATCCTAACCCTAACCTAACCCTTACCATAACCTAATCCTAACCCTAACCCTAACCTTAACTGTAACGGTAACCCTAACCCTAAACCTAACTCTTTCCCTTACCCACACCATAACCCTAAACCTAACCCTAACCCTAACCCTAAATTAACCCTAAACCTTAACCTATCCCTAACCCTTACCCTTACTCTTACCCTAAACCTAACCGTAAACGTAACCCTAACCCTAACCCTAACCATTACCTTTACCCTAACCCTAAAGCTAAACCTAATCCTAACCCTAACCCGTAACCCTAACCCTAACCCTAACCCTAACACTTACCCTTATCCTAACCCTAACCCTAACCCAAACCCTAACCCTAACACTTACCCTTACCCTTACCCTAAACCTAACCCTAAGTACAACCCTAACCCTTGCTCTAACCCTAACTCCAACCGTAACCCTAACCCTTACCCTTACCCTAATCCTAAACATAACCCTAACCCTAACCCTAACACTTACCCTAACCCTAACCCTAACCCTAACACTAACCCCAACCCTAACCCTAAACCTTACCCTTACACTAAACCTAACCCTAACCCTTACCCTAACCATAACTCTAAGACTAAACCTAACCCTTACACTTACCCTTACCTTAACCCTAACCCTAACCCTTACCCTTACCCTAACGCTAAGCCTAACCCTAACCTTAACCCTAACACTAACCCTACCCCTTACCCTTACCCTAAACCCAACCCTAACTCTGAACCTAAACCTAACCCTAACCCTAACCCTAACCGTTACCCTAACCCTAAACCTTACCCTAACCCTAACCCTAACCCTAAACCTTACCCTAACCCTAACCCTAACCCTAAACTGAACCCTAACCCTAACCCTAACCCTTACCCTTACCCTAGCCCTAACCCTAACTCTAACCCTAACCCTAATTTTAAAGTTAACCCTAACCCTAACCCTATCCCTAACCCTTACCCTTACCCTAACCCTAACCCTAAATATAACCTTAACCCTAACCCTTACCCTTACCCTAACCGTAACCCTAAACCTAACCCTAAACCTTACCCTTACCCTAACCCTAAACCTAACCTTAACCCTAACCCTAAACCTAACCCTAACCCTAACTTTAACCCTAACCCTTATCCTTACCCTAACCATAACCCTAACCCTTAACCTAACCCTAACCCTAACCCTAACCCTTACCCTAACCCTAAACCTAAACCTAACCGTAACCCTTACCCTGACCCTAACTCTAACCATAATCCTAACTCTAACCCTAACCTTCACCCTAACCCTTACCCTTACCCTAACCCTAACCCTAACCCTTAACCTTACCCTAAACCTAAACCTAAACCAAACCCTAACCCTAACCCTAAACCTTACCCTTACCTAACCCTAA
>JANJXV010000302.1:280000-305000 GCA_024803745.1 Megascapheus bottae
ACCCTAACCCCAACCCTAACCCTAACCCTTACCCTTATCTTAACCTTAACCCTAACCGTAACCCTTTCACTTACCCTAACGCGAACCCTAACCCTAACCTTAAACCTAACCCTAACACATACCCTTACCCTTACCCTAACCCTAAGCATAACCCTAAACTTAACCCTAACCCTAACCCTAACCCTAACCCTTTCCCTTACCATAACCTTAACCCAAACCTTAACCCTAACCTTAACCCTAACCCTAACCCTAACCTTAACCCTAACCCTTATCCTTAACCTAACATTAACCATAACCTTAACCCTAAACCTAATCCAAACCCTAAACCTAACATTTACCCTAACTCTAACCCTAATCCTAAACCTAACCGTAACCCTTACCCTGACCCTAACCCTAACCATAATCCTAACTCTAATCCTAACCTTAACCCTACCCTTACCCTTACCGTAACCATAACCCTAACCCTAACAGTAAACCTAACCCTAACACTAACCCTAACACTTACTTTAACAATATCCCTGGCCCTAACCCTAACCCTAACCCTTACCCTTACCCAAACCCTAATCCTAAACCTAACCCTAACACTAACCCTAACACTTACCTTAACAATAAACCTGGCCCTAACCCTAACCCTAACCCTTACCCTAACCCTAACCCTAACCTTACCCCTAATCCTAACCCTAACCCTTACCAAAACCCAAGCTCTAACCCAAACTCTTACCCTTACCGTTACCCTAACCCTAACCCTAACCTTAATGCTAACCCTAACCCTAACCTTACCCTAACCCTAACCCTAATCCTTAACCTAAACCTAAACCTAACCCTAACCCTTACACTTTCGCTAACCCTAACCTTAACCCTAACCCTTACCCTAAACCTAACCTTAACCCTAACCCTAACCCGTACTCTTACCTTAACCCTAACCCTAACCCTTACCCTTACCCTAACCGTAAGCCTAACCTTAATCCCAACCCTAAACCTAACCCTAACCCTAGCACTAACCTTTACCCTTACCCCAACCCTAACCCTAAAGCTAACCCTAACCCTATCACTTACCCTTAGCCTAACCCTAACCATTACCCTAACCCTAACCCTAACCCTAAACCTAACCCTAACCCTAACCCCTAACCCTAACCCTAACCCTAACCCTAACCCTTACCCTAACCCTAACCCTAACCCTAACCTTAACCCTAACCCTAATTCTTACCCTTACCCTAAACCTAACCCTAACCCTAACCCTAACCCTAACACTAACCCTAACCCTAACCCTAATTCTTACCCTTACCCTAAACCTAACCCTAACCCTAAACCTAACCCTAAACCTAACCCTTACCCTTACCCTACCCCTAACCCTAACCCTAACCTTAAACCTTGTCCTTACCCTAAACCTAACCCTAAACCTTACCCTAACCCCAACCCTAACCCTAACCCTTACCCTTATCTTAACCTTAACCCTAACCGTAACCCTTTCACTTACCCTAACGCGAACCCTAACCCTAACACATACCCTTACCCTAACCCTAACCTTAACCCTAAACTTAACCCTAACCCTAACCCTAACCCTAACCCTTTCCCTTACCCTAACCTTAACCCAAACCTTAACCCTAACCTTAACCCTAACCCTAACCCTAACCTTAACCCTAACCCTTATCCTTAACCTAACATTAACCATAACCTTAACCCTAAACCTAATCCAAACCCTAAACCTAACATTTACCCTAACTCTAACCCTAATCCTAAACCTAACCGTAACTCTTACCCTGACCCTAACCCTAACCATAATCCTAACTCTAATCCTAACCTTAACCCTACCCTTACCCTTACCGTAACCATAACCCTAACCCTAACGGTAAACCTAACCCTAACACTAACCCTAACACTTACTTTAACAATATCCCTGGCCCTAACCCTAACCCTAACCCTTAACCTTACCCAAACCCTAATCCTTAACCTAACCCTAACACTAACCCTAACACTTACCTTAACAATAAACCTGGCCCTAACCCTAACCCTAACCCTTACCCTAACCCTAACCCTAACCTTACCCCTAATCCTAACCCTAACCCTTACCAAAACCCAAGCTCTAACCCAAACTCTTACCCTTACCGTTACCCTAACCCTAACCCTAACCTTAATGCTAACCCTAACCCTAACCTTACCCTAACCCTAACCCTAATCCTTAACCTAAACCTAAACCTAACCCTAACCCTTACACTTTCGCTAACCCTAACCTTAACCCTAACCCTTACCCTAAACCTAACCTTAACCCTAACCCTAACCCGTACTCTTACCTTAACCCTAACCCTAACCCTTACCCTTACCCTAACCGTAAGCCTAACCTTAATCCCAACCCTAAACCTTACCCTAACCCTAGCACTAACCTTTACCCTTACCCCAACCCTAACCCTAAAGCTAACCCTAACCCTATCACTTACCCTTAGCCTAACCCTAACCATTACCCTAACCCTAACCCTAACCCTAAACCTAACCCTAACCCTAACCCCTAACCCTAACCCTTAACATAACCCTAACCCTAACGCTAACCCTTACCCTTACCCTAACCTAAACCTAAACCTAACCCTAACCTTAACCCTAACGCTAACCCTAACCCAAAACTAACCCTAACCCTTAGCCTTACCCTAACCATAACCCTAAACCTAACCATAACCCTAACCCTAACCCTAACCTTAACCCTAACCCTAAACCTATCCCTAACCCTTACCCTTACCCTAAACCTAACCATTACCTTTACCCTAACCCTAAACATTACCCTAATCCTAAACCTTAACCCTAACCCTAACCCTAACCCTTAACCTTATCCTAACCCTAAACCTAAACCTAAACTTTACCCTATACCTTACCCTTACCCTTACCCTAACCATAACCCTAAACCTAACTATAACCCTAAACCTAAACCTATCCTTAACCCTAACCCTAACGCTATCCCTAACCCTTACCCTTACCCTAACCCTAACCCTAAACCTAACACTAACCCTAACCCTAACCCTAATCATTACATTTACCCTAACCCTAAACCTAACCTTAACCCTAACCCTAACCCTTAATCCTAGCCCTAACCCTAAAACTAACCCTTAACCCTAACCCTAACCCTAATCCTAACACTTACCTTTATCCTAACCCTAACCCTAACCCTAACCCTAACACATAACCTTACCCTAACCCTAAACCTAACTACAAGCCTAAACCTTGCCCTAACACTAACTCTAACCCTAACCATAACCCTTACCCTTACCCAAATCCTAAACATAATCCTAACACTTACCCTAACACTTACCATTACCCTATCCCTAACCCTAACCCTTACCCTAAAACTTACACTTACACTAAACCTAACCCTAACCCTTACCCTAATCATAACCCTAACACTAACCCTAACCCTTACACTTACTCTTACCTTAACAGTAACCCTAACCCTTACCCTTATCCTAAACCTAATCCTAACTCTAACCCTAACCCTAACCCTAATCATAACCCTAACCGTTACCCTAACACTAACACTAACCCTTACCCTAACCCTAACCCTAACCCTAAACTTAACCCTAACCCTTACCCTAACCCTAACCCTTACCCTTACCCTAAGCCTAACCCTAAACCTAACCATTACTCTAAACCCAACCCTAACCCTAACCTTAACCCTAACCCTTACCCTAACCCTAACCCTAAGCCTAACCCCTAACCCTAACCCTAAACCTAACTCTAACCCTGACCCTAACACTAACCCTAACCCTAACCCTTACCCTAACCCTAAATCGAAGCCTTACCTTAACCCTATCCATAACCCTAACCTTAACCCAAACCCTAACCCTAACCCTAACCTTAACCCTAACCCTAACCTAACCCTTGCCCTTACCCTAACACTAACACTAAATCTAACACTAACCCTAATCCTAACCCTAAGCCTTACCCTTACCCTAACCATAACCCTAAACCTAACCTTCACCCTAAGCCTAACCCTAACCCTAACCTCTAACCCTAACCCTAAACCTAACCGTAATGCTTACCGTTATCCTAAACCTAACCCTAACCCTACCCCTAACCCTTATCCCAACCCTAACCCTAAACCTTACCCTTACACTAAACCTAACCCTAACCCTTACCCTAACCATAACCCTAACACTAACCCTAACCCTTACCTTACCCTTACCTTAACCCTAACCATAACCCTTACCCTTACACTAACGCTACCCTAACCCTAACCTTAACCCTATCACTAACCCTAAACCTTACCCTTACCCTAAACCTAACCCTAACTCTAAACCTAACCCTAACACTAAACCTAACCCTAACCCTAACCCGAACCCTTACCGTTACGCTAACCCTAAATATAAACTAAACCCTAAACCTAACCCTAATCCTAAACTTAACCCTAACCCCAACCCTATCCCTAACCCTTACCCTTACCTTAACCCTAACCCTAAACCTAACCTTAACCCTAACCCTTACCTTACCCTAACCGTAACCCTAAACCTAACCCTAAACCTTACCCTTACCCTAACCCTAAACCTAACTTTAACCCTAACCCCAACCCTAACCTTAACCCTAAGCCTTATCCTTACCCTAACCCTAACCATAACCCTAACCCTAAACCTAACCCTAACCCTAAACCTAACCCTTACCCTTACCCTAACCCTAAACCTAACCTAACCGTAACACTTACCCTGACCTTAACTCTAACCATAATTATAACTCTAACCCTAAACTTAACCCTAACATTTACCCTTACCATAACCCTAACCCTAACCCTAACCCTAAACCTAACCCTATCACTAACCCTTACCCTTACCCTAACAATAACCCTGGCCCTATCCCTAACCCTAATCCTTACCCTTACCCGAACCCTAACCCTAACCTTACCCCTAACCCTAACCTTAACCCTTACCCAAACCCAAACTCTAACCCAAACTCTTACACTTACCCTAACCCTAACCTTAACCCTAACACTAATCCTAACCCTAACCCTTACCCTTACCCTAACCCTAACCCTAACCCTAAATCTTACCCTTACCCTAACCCTAACCCTAAACCTAACCCTAACTCAAACCCTACACCTAACACTAACCCTCACACTAACCCTAACCCTAACCCTTACCCTTACCCTAACACTAACCCTAACCCTAACCCTTACCCTTACCCTAAACCTAAACCTAAGCCTAACCCTAACCCTATCCCTAACCCTTTCCCTTACCCTAAACCTAAACCTAACCCTTACCCTAACCCTAAAACTTACCCTTATCCTAAACCTAACCCTAACCCTTACCCTAAACATAATCCTAACCCTAACCCTAACCATTACCCTTATCCTAACCCTAACCTAACCCTTACCATAACCTAATCCTAACCCTAACCCTAACCTTAACCGTAACGGTAACCCTAACCCTAAACCTAACTCTTTCCCTTACCCAAACCATAACCCTAAACCTAACCCTAACCCTAACCCTAAATTAACCCTAAACCTTAACCTATCCCTAACCCTTACCCTTACCCTTACCCTAAACCTAACCGTAAACGTAACCCTAACCCTAACCCTAACCATTACCTTTACCCTAACCCTAAACCTAAACCTAATCCTAACCCTAACCCGTAACCCTAACCCTAACCCTAACCCTAACACTTACCCTTATCCTAACCCTAACCCTAACCCAAACCCTAACCCTAACACTTACCCTTACCCTTACCCTAAACCTAACCCTAACTACAACCCTAACCCTTGCCCTAACCCTAACTCCAACCGTAACCCTAACCCTTACCCTTACCCTAATCCTAAACATAACCCTAACCCTAACACTTACCCTAACCCTAACCCTAACCGTAACCCTAACCCCAAACCTAACCCTAAACCTTACCCTTACACTAAATCTAACCCTAACCCTTACCCTAACCATAACTCTAAGACTAACCCTAACCCTTACACTTACCCTTACCTTAACCCTAACCCTAACCCTTACCCTTACCCTAACGCTAAGCCTAACCCTAAGCTTACCCCTAACACTAACCCTAACCCTAACACTTACCCTTACCCTAAACCTAAACCTAAGCCTAACCCTAACCCTATCCCTAACCCTTTCCCTTACCCTAAACCTAAACCTAACCCTTACCCTAACCCTAAAGCTTAACCCTTATCCTAAACCTAACCCTAACCCTTACCCTAAACATAATCCTAACCCTAACCCTAACCATTACCCTTATCCTAACCCTAACCTAACCCTTACCATAACCTAATCCTAACCCTAACCCTAACCTTAACTGTAACGGTAACCCTAACCCTAAACCTAACTCTTTCCCTTACCCACACCATAACCCTAAACCTAACCCTAACCCTAACCCTAAATTAACCCTAAACCTTAACCTATCCCTAACCCTTACCCTTACTCTTACCCTAAACCTAACCGTAAACGTAACCCTAACCCTAACCCTAACCATTACCTTTACCCTAACCCTAAAGCTAAACCTAATCCTAACCCTAACCCGTAACCCTAACCCTAACCCTAACCCTAACACTTACCCTTATCCTAACCCTAACCCTAACCCAAACCCTAACCCTAACACTTACCCTTACCCTTACCCTAAACCTAACCCTAAGTACAACCCTAACCCTTGCTCTAACCCTAACTCCAACCGTAACCCTAACCCTTACCCTTACCCTAATCCTAAACATAACCCTAACCCTAACCCTAACACTTACCCTAACCCTAACCCTAACCCTAACCCTAACCCCAACCCTAACCCTAAACCTTACCCTTACACTAAACCTAACCCTAACCCTTACCCTAACCATAACTCTAAGACTAAACCTAACCCTTACACTTACCCTTACCTTAACCCTAACCCTAACCCTTACCCTTACCCTAACGCTAAGCCTAACCCTAACCTTAACCCTAACACTAACCCTACCCCTTACCCTTACCCTAAACCCAACCCTAACTCTGAACCTAAACCTAACCCTAACCCTAACCCTAACCGTTACCCTAACCCTAAACCTTACCCTAACCCTAACCCTAACCCTAAACCTTACCCTAACCCTAACCCTAACCCTAAACTGAACCCTAACCCTAACCCTAACCCTTACCCTTACCCTAGCCCTAACCCTAACTCTAACCCTAACCCTAATTTTAAAGTTAACCCTAACCCTAACCCTATCCCTAACCCTTACCCTTACCCTAACCCTAACCCTAAATATAACCTTAACCCTAACCCTTACCCTTACCCTAACCGTAACCCTAAACCTATCCCTAAACCTTACCCTTACCCTAACCCTAAACCTAACCTTAACCCTAACCCTAAACCTAACCCTAACCCTAACTTTAACCCTAACCCTTATCCTTACCCTAACCATAACCCTAACCCTTAACCTAACCCTAACCCTAACCCTAACCCTTACCCTAACCCTAAACCTAAACCTAACCGTAACCCTTACCCTGACCCTAACTCTAACCATAATCCTAACTCTAACCCTAACCTTCACCCTAACCCTTACCCTTACCCTAACCCTAACCCTAACCCTTAACCTTACCCTAAACCTAAACCTAACCCTAAACCTAACCATAAACCTTTCTCTTACCCTAACCCTAAACCTAACCCTAACCCTAACCCTTAAACTTACCCTTATCCTAAACCTAACACTAACCCTTACCCTAAACCTAACCCTAACCCTTACCCAAAACGAAACTCTAACCCAAACTCTTACCCTTAGCCTAACCCTAACCTTAACCCTAACACTAAACCTAACCCTAACACTTACCCTAATCCTAAACGTAACAGTAACCCTAAACCTAAACCTTACCCTTACCTTAACCCTAACCCTAACCTTAACCCCAATCCTAACCCTAAAGCTTACCCTTACACTAAACCTAACCCTAACCCTAACCATAACCATAACCCTAACACTAACCGTAACCGTTACCCTTACCTTAAACCTAACCCTAAACCTTACCCTTACCCTAACGCTAACCCTAACCTTAACCTTAACTCTAACCCTAACCCTAACCCTATCCCTAACCCTTACCCTTACTCTAATCCTAACCCTAAAACTAACACTAACCGTAACCCTAACCCGAACCCTAACTTTAACCCTAACCCTTATCCTTACCCTAACCCTAACCATAACCCTAACCCTTAACCTAACCCTAACCCTAACCCGATCCCGAACCCTAACCATAATCCTAACCATAACCCTTACTTGCCGGGGCCTCCCGGCAGCAAATTGGGGTTCCTGAAATAAGGGGCAGGGACTGGAAAAATTAGAAGAGGGACAAACACATCGGGTCCAGGAGGTCTGCAGCTCAAACACAAACTGCCCCTCGTTTATTCTTAACTCAAAGTTTTTATCTCTTCTTGAGACCAGGGCACTGCCAGGTGTTACATCCAGATGGTTAATCAGGGAACTGTTGCGGGTTACATTCATATGGTAAATCTCAGATCAATTGAACAGGAAAAGGCCAAAAAACAATAAGACAATCAAGCAATTATCTGATGCAAATCAAAGTACAGTTTGATTCCACTCTTGCTCCCGACATATCCCCCATCTTTATTTTAAAAGAAACACAAGTGCAATTTCTATTCTTTCCACTATCTCTAATTATCTCATTATCCTGTCTCACTTTCCAAAAATGACTGGTCCCTTCATCTAAAGGGGATAGATGGGCGGAGATTCAGCTTCTGTGACTTCTTCAAGCTGACTCAGGGGCGTTGTCTCTGTGCTTGACCAGGGGCCTTAAGAAGCCTAGCCTGTTTTATTAGGGATTGCAAGGATTAGATATCAGGAATTAAATCCTGACGCCAGGAGGGCCATCCAAATTGTAGAAAAGGCAATTTCCCAGCAACAAATGACCTATTGTGACTATTTTAACCCTGGGGAATTTACATTTTAGCTACTTCTCACTCCCCAGCTGCTGTATTGTGGCAGGATGGCCCACTTTTATGGCTTTATCTACCATCAACACCCAGCAAAGTGCTGACCCCCTACTACGAATTGGTAGCTAATCTGATACACATGTGCCGAGTGGATTCCCGTAAATATTTAGGTCAGGAACCTCATTTTATCTGTGTCCCATATAATTTACAACAACAAGATTGGCTATTCGCCCATTGTGATCCTTGGGCCATTGCTTGGGCCAATTATACGGGAAAAATTTTGCATCACTACCCGTCTAACAAACTTCTCCAATTTGCTGCATGTCATATGTTTCTATTTCCTTCCATAGTACAGGCCTCGCCTTTATCTTCTGCCGCTTTGGTATTTACAGATGGATCCTAAAATGGAACGGCTGCTTTGACCATTAATGGGAAAACTCAATCTTGGGTTACAGGTTTTTCCTCTGCCCAAGAGGTGGAATTAGAGGCTGTTTTACAAGCACTCGTCCTGTTACAAGACGAACCCTTTAACTTATACTCAGACAGTCAATATGTAATTCGTGCTCTTCAAGTCATAGAAACTGTTCCCTTTATTGGAACTACTAACTCCAATATTCAGACCCAATTTCGCCAAATACAAACTTTGCTTTGTTCTCGCAACCACCCCTGTTTTTTTGGCTTTGTTCGAGCTCACACTAATCTTCCTGGCCCTTTAAGTGAGGGCAATGCGGTCACTGACTCTGCCACCAGAGTTTACTTAACTCAGGTTGAACTTGCTAAGCAGTCACATGCCATCCACCATCAAAACAGTCGAGCCTTGCGCCGACAGTTCAAATTATCTAGAGAGATAGCGCGACAAATAGTTAAGACTTGCTCCAACTGTGTCCCTTTTTCACCAGCCCCCCATTTAGGTATAAATCCACGAGGACTGCTTTCTAATCACATTTGGCAGATGGATGTCACGCATGTTCCATCATTTGGCCGATTAAAATATGTTCATGTTACTGTAGATACTTATTCTAATTTTATCTTGGCCACCCCCCTTGCTGGGGAAGCCACTAAACATTGTATTTCTCACTGCATTCGATGCTTTGCTGTGATGGGGATTCCCTCGCAAATAAAAACAGATAATGGCCCTTGCTATGCAAGCCAAGCATTTCAATCCTTCTGCCGTTCCTATAATATCACTCATATTACAGGCATTCCTTACAATCCTCAAGGTCAAGGCATCGTGGGGAGAGCTAATGGATTATTAAAATATCAAATTGCTAAAATACAGAAAGGAGAGTCGTATCCCGCTACCCCTGTGAATATACTTAATCATGCTTTATTTGTTTTAAATTTTTTGAATTTGGATTCAAATAATTTATCTGCTGCTCAGCGATTCTGGGAAAAAAGAGAGCAGCGTGCTTTTGCCTTAGTAAAGTGGAAGGATCCCCTAACTGGTGCTTGGCATGGGCCCGATCCTGTTCTAACCTGGGGTCGAGGGCATGTATGTGTTTTTTCACAAGGAGAAAATGACGCCCGCTGGCTGCCTGAACGCTGCGTTCGGATCGTGGAGAGTGACAGTGGCCATCCAAGCAGCGACTCACTGGGCCTACACCCCCAACCCTCCAGTGGTGCATCCTGCGACGTGGAAAGGACCTGAGTTATTTGTGCATGTCAATTGGGACTGCTACTGATCCACTTGTTCCACACATTCATATGAGCTGTGTTTCTCCTCCTTTTACTATTATGTAGGGACCTTTTAACATATTCATTGACTCTACACAATTTAATATGTGACATTATTTTGTCTTTACCATCCCTCTTCTTAATAACCTTTTTTGTAAAAGATGCCCAGGTGAAAAGCAAAGGCCTCCAGAGGTAAGTAGAAGTCGGCCGACCCCCTGTATGTCTGTGTTTTGTTTTATTTTTTTTAGTTTATTTTATTTTATTTTATTTTTATTTTTTTAAAAAAAGGGGGTGCACTGTGGGCCTAAAATAGAGGCCTGGGTGGTCAAGGGACGCCTTGACCCCCCTTCCCCTTCTGAGTTTCTTGTCAATATCAAGGCATACCTGAGAGTCCCACCAGCAAGACATGTCTAAATCTAAAAATAGCTGTTAAGTGTATCTGATTGAGTCCAATTTTCTTGTTATATGTCAATGTCTGATTATTTAAAAGTCTCCGCTTCTCTGTCTTATTCGTGTTACATATTTTTCTTTCTCCAGTTTTTGTCTTTAAAATTGGTACCATTTCTAAGTATGGATCCTTATGGTTTTTCTGTGCGTACTCAAGCACTCATCCTTGTTATTTATTTGAACATTTCTGGGCCTAGCATGGCCGCTCCCCCATGTCTGCAGTTGTAACATGCCCTGGAAAAATAAATTCCAGCTAAGTTGCCTTGCAAAAAGTTTTATTTCGAACCTGGTTCTCACCTGTAAGAGTAAAATTGGCAAAACTTTCTTGACACAAACTTCCGGAAATTGAACGGCCGATATTAATTTTGCGCGCTTTATGATCTTTGAGTATGAATGTGTATGAATGAGTGAGTGAACATGTTCAAGGTTAAATTGTCAGCATGCTGTATAAAACAATGGATAAATTTATACTTAAACACAAAGACAATTGGGTAAATCTAAGCTTAAAACTTCAAGAAAAATATTAGGTTTGAATGTTTTACAATGTCTCAAAGAATTATTGTGTTGTCTTAAAGAAAAACTGGTAAATATTTTTCTAGATCCTGAAATCTGCATTTTATTGCAGGGCATACAGCTGTTTACATTGTAAACATTGTATCCTGTTCAGCACAGAGGTGTTAGGGAATTTGGGATTTATTACTTTAAGTTAAAGTTTGGAAACATGTATTAGAGATTTAAATGTAAAATTGTTCATTAACGTCAGAAACTTTGCCTGTCCTTTCTTGCAAACTGACACTAGAAATCTGATGGTAAAATGTGGATAATGTGATTAGTATTTTAAAGGAATGTTTTAAAAAAAGAAAGGAAACTAAGTCCAGACTTAGACTTTTGGTGCACTGATGTCTATAGTTCTTGCATTAGGGAAAAACTGTTATTTGAGTTTAAACTGTTGTTGGAGTTTTAGACAGTAATCTAAACTGCATAAGAGCCCCTTTTTTCTAAAAGGCAAGAGGAGTGCCTTGGGCCCTAGGGGGCCTGAGGGCAGGAGTTCTTTGTGCCCGCAAAGGTTTTTCAATTGCAAATAAAGGCTAAGGTGTTAATTGTTTAAGCCAGTATCAGTAAAAGTTATTAAGAACATTGGAAATGGGTTTGTAAACAATATTTGAAAGTGAAGTTGTCTTAAATGTTTAAAGAAAGAGAGAAAAGGAAAATCAGGACTACCAAAGTAATTGCTTAATTGCTATTTCAGCTTGCTCTTGTAACTTCCAGCTAGCCCATTGGAGAAGAACAGCAATCCTTATTCAGATGTAACTTTGGCCTTTTCCAGGTTCTAGGTAAGCTCATGCTTAGAGACTATTTCTGTGTCGACCACCTTGTTGCTCTAATTGGAGAAACGTCGCCTTTTGTAGGACTCACTGATCTGAAAACTGCAGTTTTGAGCCAACCCCGGGCAAAGCAAAGTCCCTGTGAGATTGTGGTGTCTAATCTGGCAGCAGAGTGCTATTAAGGCAGAGTTGCTTTGGAGCTCGAAGCCGCAGAGTGCTAGCTCTGAGCTGAACAGCTGGGGGACAGCACTCAAGCACCAAGCTCAGGACTCAAAAGTGGCAGGGTGCTAGCCTTGAGCTGGAGAGCTGAGGGACAGTGCCCAGGCCCTGAGTTCAAGTCCAGCAACTAAGCAAGTGAATTGCCAATGGGACATTTATCCCTGTGTGGAGAAACTCTACTGGGACACGATGCAGAAAGCCTCTGCTTGGATGGCAGAGATGGTGTCAGATCTTAGTCACTTGTGCTTGGCCGATCAAATTAATCAGAGCCGGGAGGTCATAGAATAGTTTGTAAGCATGCCTTACTAATGCCCGTGCCTTTCATAACTGGGCAGGAACTTGTCAATCTTCTGTGATAGTGGGTACTTTAAAGCCCTAATTGAGCGAAATTTTTATTTATTTATTTATTTATTTATTTTTGACACCAGCCACAAATTCAGGAAAAGTTTGTGGATCTGAGACTTGTGTCTCTATTAATCTGTTTAGATCTGACAACTGAAGCATTGTTAAGGTTGCAGAAATTTAGTTCCCCAGACAATCAAGAAAAGGCCTTTGCAAATGGGTGCTATGTAACTACACTATTGTAGCCAAAGATGGTTCGTGCAGTTGTTAAATGTTAAATATGATCGCCAGTTTGGAGCAAATTATTATTCCTGATATCTAATCCTTGCAATCCCTAATAAAACTGGCTAGGCTTCTTAAGGCCCCTGGTCAAGCACAGAGACAACGCCCCTGAGTCAGCTTGAAGAAGTCACAGAAGCTGAATCTCCGCCCATCTATCCCCTTTAGATGAAGGGACCAGTCATTTTTGGAAAGTGAGACAGGATAATGAGATAATTAGAGATAGTGGAAAGAATAGAAATTGCACTTGTGTTTCTTTTAAAATAAAGATGGGGAATATGTCGGGAGCAAGAGTGGAATCAAACTGTACTTTGATTTCTCCAGTAAAATCCTGGTCAATTTTGCCAGGTATAATCTGTATCCCGTTAAGGGCTGAGCTACTTCGCCCTAACAGCAATCCAGCCACTCCCGGGGGAAGGGGGCCGAAGACCCCCGTTGGGAGAGCTTGTGTCCCCATCTCTGGGGTCAATACTGAGCAGGTGGAGGAACAGAGGTCCAATCCTGCACTGCCTGGGGTGGCAGGGAGGAGGCTGGAGACTGATCTTGGGGGGTTGTTAGAAGATGCACTTGTGGCCGAGAAGAGGGAGGGACTGCCCCATGGTTTTGCGGGGCCAGGGGCTGGCCCCTTCTCCAGTTTCGCGAAAACGGGCGGCCATTGCGATTTGTTGCTGACTTGCAATCTTTACCCCAGTGCTTCCCTTTACCACAGCGTGGACATGTGCCAGGTGATTTTTCTCTCTTTTGCCTGGCCTGGCGTGGGCATTGCATCATCCAATGTCCTATTTGTCCACAAGAAAAGCAACGCCCTGGGGGTCTAGCATCCCGAGAATGCCGCTGACCTCTATATTTTAGAGACTCACTAACAGTCTTTCCTTGAGGAGCGGCGGCTAAAGTAAGGCCTTGTACATGGGAGGGTCCAATATCAGCACACAGTGAAATAAATCCGTGATTCCTCCCTTATTCCTATGGGGTCTGATAGCCGCCTGACAGGCGGCGTTGGCATTTTCATAGGCTATGTGTCTAACTATACTCTTCCTTGCATTCTCATCTTGTACTAGGCAGTCTGCAGTCTCCATTAATCGAGACAAAAATTCTAGATAAGGTTCATTCGGTCCCTGTTTAACTTCTACTAGATTTTTTGTACGATTGGAATTGCGTAACTTTTTCCAAGCCTCTCTCGCCGCAGCATTTATTTGTAAATAGGCCTCCTTTGCATAACCCAATTGATCTTCGGTGTTTTTATAGGTTCCCTCTCCTAACAACCGATCAACAGTGTAAGGCAGGTTCTTAGACCTATTTGTTTCAATTTTAGCCCGACACTGTGCAGTGAACTCTGTCTCCCATAATAAGTACTCTCCTGCACTAAAGCATGCTCTGGCAAGCCGCTTCCAGTCATTTGGGCATGCAATACCAGCACATGCAGCCTCCAATATTACTTGAGTAAAAGGGGCAGTTGGCCCATATTGGGAGCAGGCATTTTTTAAATCCTGTAATAGTTTAACAGGAACAGGTTGATGGTATACTTGTTCATCATGATCAACTAAACTAGGGAAGCATCGAGGCCCTGAAATACCTTCCCTCTCTCTAGCAGCCTGAGTCAGGTTTAATTGCGATGCACTGTGCCTGATTGTAGTGCCTGTTAAAAGGGACTTGTTGCTAGGGCCTTTAGGCTTGCCTAAAGGTTGAGAAAGGGATTGAGGCCGTAAGGCTGCAGCTGGAGGCGGTGGGTGTGAGGGGTAAGGTTTAGAATCAGACATCATAGTGGCCTGAGGGTCATATTTCTTTCCTACTTCTGGGGGGGCTCTCTGCTCTGTCCCCATTTTCGATAGAACATGTAGCATTTCTTCTAACTTCTTCTCTATCGTAGCCACCCGGCCCTCCAATGACTCATCATAACTTTCCTCCTTGGTATTCAAACCTGAATTCTGATACTCAATATCTACTGGTTGTTGTTCCCTTTTCAAGATCTCACTTAGACTCTCTTGGGCTGCGGCATGTGGCTCAGCCTCAGGTTCTTCAGAAGGGTCCTTTGACTCATAAAGTTCCCTTATTTCAAGAATAAGTTCAGCATTTTCATGTAGAGGATCTATGTATTCACTTACTAACTTCCATACAGTAGCAGCCTCTACTGGGTTCTTTTCGGGGCCATATACATCATACTAATCTAGAATTCTTTTTCCTATCCGATGCCAGGCTTTTTGGAATTCCTCCTCTATAGACCTCGGGCATGCCTCCTCGACAAACTGTAGGAAGGTCTGAAGCACCCCTTTTTCCACCCGCGTTCCGTGGGCTTCAAATAGGCCTGTTAAGATCGGTAGAAATAATCCATGGCTATTAGCTTGACCCATAATTTTTACTCCTGACTATACTCTCTTAATAGTCCTACGATGTGTTACTCATCACAGGGAGGGGTCCTTCACCTTCGTCCCAGATTTTCAGGTCCCTGTTCGGGCGCCAGTTGCCGGGGCCTCCCGGCAGCAAATTGGGGTTCCTGAAATAAGGGGCAGGGACTGGAAAAATTAGAAGAGAGACAAACACATCGGGTCCAGGAGGTCTGTAGCCCAAGCAAAAACTGCCCCTCGTTTATTCTTAACTCAAAATTTTTATCCCTTCTTGAGACCAGGGCACTGCCAGGTGTTACACCCAGATGGTTAATCAGGGAACTGTTGGGGGTTATATTCATATGGTAAATCTCAGATCAATTGAACAGGAGAAGGCCAAAAAACAATAAGACAATCAAGCAATTATCTGATGCAAATCAAAGTACAGTTTGATTCCATTCTTGCTCCCGACACTTACCCTTATCCTAACACTAATCCTAACACTAACCCTAACCCTAACACTTAACCTTACCCTAAACCTAAACATAAACCTAACCCTAACCCTAACCCTTACACTTATCCTAACACTAATCCTAACCCTAACCCTAACCCTAACACTTAACCTTACCATAACCCTAAACCTAACCCTAACCCTAACCCTAAACCGAACCCTAACCCTAACCCTAACCCTAACACTTAACCTTACCCTAACGCTAAACCTAACCCTAACCCTAACCCTTACCCTAAACCGAACCCTAACCCTAACCTAATCATTACCCTTACCCTTACCCTAACGCTAACCCTAACCCTAACACTAACCCTAACCCTAAACCTCACCCTTACCCTACACCTAACCCTAAACCTTACACTAACCAAAACCCTAACCCTAACCCTAACCCTTAACCTTATCTTAACCCTAACCCTAACTGTAACCCTTACCCTTACCGTAACGCTAACTCTAACCCTGTCCTTAACCCCAACCCTAAACCTAAACCTAACACTAACCCTAATCCTTACCCTAACCCTAACCCTAACCCTAAACTTAACCCTAACCCTAACCCTAACGCTTACCCTAACCCTAACCCTAACCCTAACCCTTACCCTAACCCTAACCATAACCGTAAACCTAATCCTAACCCTAACCCTTACCCTTACCCTTACTCTAAACCTAACCCTAAACCTAACCCTAACTTACCCTTACCCTAACCCTAACCCAAACCTTAACCCTAACCCTAACCTTACCCTAATCCTTATCCTTACACTAACCCTAACCATAACCCTAACCCTAACCTTAACCCAAACCCTAAACCTAACCCTTACCCTTACCCTAACCCTAACCCTAAATCTAACCGCAACCCTTACCCTGACCCTAACCCTAACCATAATCCTAACTCTAACCCTCACCTTAACCCTAACCCTTACCCTAACCCTAACCCTAACCCTAACCCTAAACCTAACACTAACGCTAACCCTAACCCTTACCCTTACAAAACCCCTGGCCCTAACCCTAACCCTAACCCTTACCCTTCCCCTAACCATAACCCTAACCTTACCTCTAACCCTAACCCTAACCCTTACCCAAACCCAAACTCTAACCCAAACTCTTACCCTTTCCCTTACCCTAACCCTAACCCTAACCTTAATGCTAACCCTAACGCTAACCTTACCCTAACCCTAACCCTAATCCTTACCCTAACCCTAAACCTAACCCTAACACTTACCCTTACCCTAACCCTAACCCTAACCCTAAACCTAACCCTAACCCTAACCCAAACCCTAACCCTAACCCTAAACCTAACCTTAACCCTAACACTAACCCTCACCCTAACCCTGACATTAACTCTAACCATAATCCCAACTCTAACCCTAAACTTAACCCTAACATTTACCCTTACCCTAACCCTAACCCTAACCCTAAACCTAAACCTAACCATAACACTAACCCTAACCCTTACCCTAACAATAACCCTGGCCCTAACCCTAATCCTAACCCTTAACCTTACCCGAACCCTAACCCTAAATTTACCCCTGACCCTAACCCTAACCCTTACCCAAACCCAAACTCTAACCCAAACTCTTACCCTTACCCTAACCCTAACCTTAACCCTAACACTAACCCTAACCCTAACCCTTACCCTTACCCTAATCCTAACCCTTACCCTAACCCTAAACCTTACCCTTACCCTAACCCTATACCTAAACCTAACCCTAATTCAAACCCTACACCTAACACTAACCCTAACACCAACCCTAACCCTAACCCTTACCCTTACCTAACACTAACCCTAACCCTAACCCCAAACCTAACCCTAACCCTAACCCTAACCCTAACCCTAACTCCTAACACTAACCCTACACTAACCCTAACCGTTACACTTATCCTAACCGTAACCCTAACGCTAACACTTTCCCTTACCCTAAACCCTACCCTAACACTAAGCCTAACCCCAACCCTTACCCTAACCCTAACCCTAACCCTAACCCGAACCCTAACACTAACCCTAACCCTAACCCTTACCCTTATCCTAACACTAATCCTAACCCTAACCCTAACCCTAACACTTAACATTACCATAACCCTAAACCTAAACTTAACCCTAAACCGAACCCTAACCCTAACCCTAACCCTAAACCTAACACTTAAACTTACCCTAACACTACACCTAACCCTAACCCTAACCCTTACCCTAAACCTAACCCTAACCCTAACCTAACCCTTACCCTTACCCTAACGCTAACCCTAACTCTAACACTAACCCTAACCCTAAACCTCACCCTTACCCTACACCTAACCCTAAACCTTACCCTAACCAAAACCCTAACCCTAACCCTAACCCTTACCCTTATCTTAACCCTAACCCTAACCGTAACCCTTACCCTTACCGTAACGCTAACCCTAACCCTATCCTTAACCCCAACCCTAAACCTAAACCTAACACTAACCCTAACCCTTACCCTAACTCTAACCCTAACCCTAAACCTAACCCTAACCCTAACCCTAAAGTTTACCCTAACCCTAACCCTAACCCTAACCCTTACCCTAACCCTAACCCTAACCCTAAACCTAATCCTAACCCTATCCCTTACCCTTACCCTTACTCTAACCCTAACCCTAAACCTAACCCTAACTTACCCGAACCCTAACCCTAACCCAAACCTTAACCCTAACCCTAACCCTAACCCTAACCTTACCCTAATCCTTATCCTTACACTAACCCTAACCATAACCCTAACCCTAAACCTAACCCAAACCCTACACCTAACCCTTACCCTTACCCTAACCCTAACCCTAAATCTAACCGCAACCCTTACCCTGACCCTAACCCTAACCATAATCCTAACTCTAACCCTCACCGTAAACCTAACCCTTACCCTTACCCTAACCCTAACCCTAACCCTAACCCTAAACCTAACACTAACGCTAACCCTAACCCTTACCCTTACAAAACCCCTGGCCCTAACCCTAACCCTAACCCTTACCCTTCCCCTAACCATAACCCTAAACTTACCCCTAAACCTAACCCTAACACTTACCCAAACCCAAACTCTAACCCAAACTCTTACCCTTTCCCTTACCCTAACCCTAACCCTAACCTTAATGCTAACCCTAACGCTAACCTTACCCTAATCCTAACCCTAATCCTTACCCTCAACCTAAACCTAACCCTAACTCTTACCTTTCGCTAACCCTAACCCTAACCCTAACACTTACCCTTACCCTAACCCTAACCCTAAACCTAACCCTAACCCGAACCCTAACCCTAACCTAACCCTAACCTTAACCCTAACACTAACCCTAACCCTAACCCTTACCCTTACCCTAACCCTAACCCTTAACCAAACTCTAACCCTAACCCTAAATCTTACCCTTACCCTAACCCTAACCCTATACGTAAAACTAACCCTAACCCTAAACCTAACACAAACCCTAACTTTAACACTAACCCTAACCCTTACCCTTACCATAACCCTAACCCTAAACCTAACCCTAACCCTAACCCTAACCCTAACCATTAAACGTATCCTAACCCTAACCCTAACCCTAACACTTAGTCTTTCCCTAACCCCTACCCTAACCCTAACCCTAACCCTTACCTTAACACTAACCCTAACCCTAACCCTTACTCTTACCCTAAACCTAAACCTAACCTTAAACCTAACCCTAACGCTTTCCCTTACCCTAAACCTAACCCTAACCCAAACCCTAACCCTAAAACTTACCCTTACCCTAGACCTAACCCTAACCCATACCGTAAGCCTAACCCTAACCCTAACCCTTTCCCTTACCCTAAACCTAAACCTAACCCTTACCCTAACCCTAAAACTTAGCCTTATCCTAAACCTAACCCTAACCCTTACCCTAAACATAATCCTAACCTTAACCCTAACCATTACCCTTATCCTAACCCTAACCTAACCCTTACCATAACCTAATCCTAACCCTGACCCTAACCTTAACCGTAACGGTAACCCTAACCCTAAACCTAACACTTTCCCTTACACCAACCATAACCCTAAACCTAACCCTAACCCTAACCCTAACCCTAAATTAACCCTAAACCCTAACCTATCCCTAACCCTTACCCTTACCCTTACCCTAAACCTAACCCTAAACCTAACCCTAACCCTAACCCTAACCCTAACCATTACCTTTACCCTAACCCTAAACCTAAATCTAACCCTAACCCTAACCCGTAACCCTAACCCTAACCTAAACCTAAAACGTACCCTTATCCTAACCCTAACCCTAACCCAAACCCTAACCCTAACACTTACCCTTACCCTGAACCTAACCCTAACTACAACCCTAACCCTTGCCCTAACCATAACTCTAACCCTAACCCATACCCTTACCCTAATCCTAAACATAACCCTAACCCTAACCCTAACACTTACCCTTACCCTAACTCTAACACTAACCCCAACCCTAATTCTAAACCTTACCCTTACACTAACCCTAACCCTAACCCTTACGCTAACCATAAACCTAAGACTAACCCTAACCCTTACCCTTACCCTTACAATTACCCTTACCTTAACCCTAACCCTAAACCTTACCCTTACTCTAACGCTAACCCTAACCCAAACCTTAACCCTAACACTAACCCGACCCCTTACCCTTACCCTAAACCCAACCCTAACTCTAAACCTTACCCTAACCCTAACCCTAACCCTAACAGTTACCCTAACCCTAACCCTAAACCTTACCCTAAACCTAACCCTAACCCTAAACTTAACCCTAACCCTAACCCTAACCCTAACGCTTACCCTTACCCTAACCCTAACCCTTATTCTAACCCTAACCCTAATCCTAAACTTTAACCTAACCCTAACCCTATCCCTAACCCTTACCCTTACCCTAACCCTAACCCTAAATATAACCTTAATCCTATCCCTTACCCTTACCCTAACCGTAACCCTAAACCTAACCCTAAACCTTACCCTTACCCTAACCCTAAACCTAACCTTAACCCTAACCCTAACCCTAACCCTAACTTTAACCCTAACCCTTATCCTTACCCTAACCCTAACCATAACCCTAACCCTTAAACTAACCCTAACCCTAAACCTAACCCTTACCCTAACCCTAAACCTAAACCTAACCGTAACCCTTACCCTGACCCTAACTCTAACCATAATCCTAAATCTAACCCTAACCTTCATTCTAACCCTTACCCTTACCCTAACCCTAACCCTAACCCTAACCCTTACACTTACCCTAAACCTAAACCTAACCCTAAACCTAACCCTAACCCTTTCCCTTACCCTAAACCTACACCTAACCCTAACCCTAACCCTAAAACTTACCCTTATCCTAAACCTAACCCTAACCCATACACTAAACCTAACCCTAACCCTAACCCTAACCATTACCCTTAACCTAACCCTAACCCTAACCTTACCCCTAAAGCTAACCCTAACCCTTACCCAAAACCAAACTCTAACCCAAACTCTTACCCTTACCCTAACCCTAACCTTAACCCTAACACTAAACCTAACCCTAACACTTACCCTAATCCTAAACGTAACAGTAACCCTAAACCTAAACCTTACCCTTACCTTAACCCTAACCCTAACCTTAACCCCAATCCTAACCCTAAAGCTTACCCTTACACTAAACCTAACCTTAACCCTAACCATAACCATAACCCTAACACTAACAGTAACCCTTACCTTACCTTAAACCTAACCCTAAACCTTACCCTTACCTTAACGCTAACCCTAACCTTAACCTTAACCCTAACCCTAACCCTATCCCTAACCCTTACCTTACTCTAATCCTAACCCTAAAACTAACCCTAACCCTAACCCTAACCTGAACCCGAACCCTAACCATAACCCTAAACATAACACTTACACTTATCCTAACGCTAATCCTAACACTAACCCTAACCCTAACACTTAATCTTACCCTAACCCTAACCCTAACCCTAACCCTAACCCGAACCCTAACCCTAACCCTAACCCTTACCCTTATCCTAACACTAATCCTAACCCTAACCCTAACCCTAACACTTAACATTACCATAACCCTAAACCTAAACTTAACCCTAACCCGAACCCAAACCCTAACCCTAACCCTAAACCTAACACTTAAACTTACCCTAACACTACACGTAACCCTAACCCTAACCCTTACCCTAAACCTAACCCTAACCCTAGCCTAACCCTTACCCTTACCCTAACGCTAACCCTAACCCTAACACTAACCCTAAACCTAAACCTCACCCTTACCCTACACCTAACCCTAAACCTTACCCTAAACAAAACCCTAACCCTAACCCTAACCCTTACCCTTATCTTAACCCTAACCCTAACCGTAACCCTTACCCTTACCGTAACGCTAACCCTAACCCTATCCTTAACCCCAACCCTAAACCTAAACCTAACACTAACCCTAACCCTAAAGGTTACCCTAACCCTAACCCTAACCCTAACCCTAACACTTACCCTAACCCTAACCCTAACCCTAAACCTAATCCAACCCTATCCCTTACCCTTACCCTTACTCTAACCCTAACCCTAAACCTAACCCTAACTTACCCGAACCCTAAACCTAAACCAAACCTTAACCCTAACCCTAACCCTAACCCTAACCTTACCCTAATCCTTATCCTTACACTAACCCTAACCATAACCCTAACCCTAAACCTAACCCAAACCCTACACCTAACCCTTACCCTTACCCTAACCCTAACCCTAAATCTAACCGCAACTCTTACCCTGACCCTAACCCTAACCATAATCCTAACTCTAACCCTCACCGTAACCCTAACCCTTACCCTTACCCTAACCCTAACCCTAACCCTAACCCTAAACCTAACACTAACGCTAACCCTAACCCTTACCCTTACAAAACCCCTGGCCCTAACCCTAACCCTAACCCTAACCTTACCCCTAAACCTAACCCTAACCCTTACCCAAACCCAAACTCTAACCCAAACTCTTACCCTTTCCCTTACCCTAACCCTAACCCTAGCCTTAATGCTAACCCTAACGCTAACCTTACCCTAATCCTAACCCTAATCCTTACCCTCAACCTAAACCTAACCCTAACTCTTACCCTTTCGCTAACCCTAACCCTAACCCTAACACTTACCCTTACCCTAACCCTAACCCTAAACGTAACCCTAACCCGAACCCTAACCCTAACCCTAACCCTAACCTTAACCCTAACACTAACCCTAAACCTAACCCTTACCCTTACCCTAATCCTAACCCTAAACCAAACCCTAACCCTAACCCTAAATCTTACCCTTACCCTAACCCTAACCCTATACGTAAAACTAACCCTAACCCTAAACCTAACACTAACCCTAACTTTAACCCTAACCCTAACCCTTACCCTTACCATAACCCTAACCCTAAACCTAAACCTAACCCTAACCCTAACCCTAACCATTAAACTTATCCTAACCATAACCCTAACCCTAACACTTAGTCTTACCCTAACCCCTACCCTAACCCTAACCCTAACCCTTACCTTAACACTAACCCTAACCCTAACCCTTACTCTTACCCTAAACCTAAACCTAACCTTAAACCTAACCCTAACGCTTTCCCTTACCCTAAACCTAACCCTAACCCAAACCCTAACCCTAAAACTTACCCTTAACCTAGACCTAACCCTAACCCATACCGTAAACCTAACCCTAACCCTAACCCTTACCCTTATCGTAACCCTAACCCTAACCCTAACCCTAACACTTACCCTTACCATAACGCTAACACTAACCATAAACATAACCCTAATACTTACCCTAAACCTAACCTTAACCCTAACCCTTACTCTTATTCTAACCCTAACCCTAAACTTAACCCTAACACTTACCCTTACCCTAATGCTAACACTAACCATAAACCTAACCCTTACCCTAACCCTAACCCTAACACTACACCTAACCCTAAACCTAAACTCAACCATAACCCTTACCCTTACCATTACCCTAACCCTAACCCTAACCCTTACCCTAACACCTAACCCTAACCCTAACCCTAAACCTTACCCTTATCCTAACCCTAAACCTAACCCTAACACTTACCCTAAGCCCTACCCTAAACCTAACCCTAACCCTAACCCTTACCCTAACCCTCACCCTAGCCTTAACCCCTACCATTACCCTAACCCTAAACCTAACGCTAATCCTAACCTTAACCCTAACCCTTACTCTTACCCTAATCCTAAATCTAACCCTAATCCTAATCCTAAACCTAACCCTTACCCTTACCCTATACCTAACCCTAACCCTAAACCTTACCGTTACCCTAACGCTAACCCTAACCCTTACCCTAAACTTAACCTTAACCTAACCCTAACATTTATTCTTACCTTAACCCTAACCCTAACCCTAACACTTACCCTTACCCTAAAGCTAAATCTAACCCTAACCCTAACCCTAACCCTTACCCTTTCTCTAACCATAAACCTAACCTTAAACCCAACCCTAAACCTAAACTTAACCCTAACACTAACCTTTACCCTTAACCTAAACCTAACCCTAAACCTAACCCATACGCTTACCCTAAGCATAACCGTAAACCTAAACCTAACACTACCCCTAAACTTAACCTTAACCCTAACACTAATCCTAACCCTAACGGTAACCCTAACTCTAACCCTAACCCTTACCCTAAACCTAACCCTAACTCTAACCCTAAACCTAACCCTAACCTAACCCTTTCCCTAACCCCAACCCTAACCCTTACCCTAACCCTAACACTAACCCTAAACTTAACTCTAACCCTAACCCTAACCCTAACCCTTAACCTTACCGTAACCCTAACCCTAACCCTAACCCTAACCCTAACCTTAACCCTAACCCTAACCCTATCCCTAACCCTTACCCTTACTCTAACCCTAACCCTAAACCTAACCCTAACCCTAACCCTAACCCTAACCCGAACCTTAACCCTAACCATAACCTTAAGAGTTGCCCTTACCCTACTCCTAAACCTAACCCTAAACCTAACACTTACCCTATCCCTAACCCTAACCCGAACCCTAACCCTAATCCTAACCCT
>JANJXV010000302.1:310000-320000 GCA_024803745.1 Megascapheus bottae
CCCCAACCCTTACCCTAACCCTAACCCTAACCCTAACCCGAACCCTAACACTAACCCTAACCCTAACCCTTACCCTTATCCTAACACTAATCCTAACCCTAACCCTAACCCTAACACTTAACATTACCATAACCCTAAACCTAAACTTAACCCTAAACCGAACCCTAACCCTAACCCTAACCCTAAACCTAACACTTAAACTTACCCTAACACTACACCTAACCCTAACCCTAACCCTTACCCTAAACCTAACCCTAACCCTAACCTAACCCTTACCCTTACCCTAACGCTAACCCTAACTCTAACACTAACCCTAACCCTAAACCTCACCCTTACCCTACACCTAACCCTAAACCTTACCCTAACCAAAACCCTAACCCTAACCCTAACCCTTACCCTTATCTTAACCCTAACCCTAACCGTAACCCTTACCCTTACCGTAACGCTAACCCTAACCCTATCCTTAACCCCAACCCTAAACCTAAACCTAACACTAACCCTAACCCTTACCCTAACTCTAACCCTAACCCTAAACCTAACCCTAACCCTAACCCTAAAGTTTACCCTAACCCTAACCCTAACCCTAACCCTTACCCTAACCCTAACCCTAACCCTAAACCTAATCCTAACCCTATCCCTTACCCTTACCCTTACTCTAACCCTAACCCTAAACCTAACCCTAACTTACCCGAACCCTAACCCTAACCCAAACCTTAACCCTAACCCTAACCCTAACCCTAACCTTACCCTAATCCTTATCCTTACACTAACCCTAACCATAACCCTAACCCTAAACCTAACCCAAACCCTACACCTAACCCTTACCCTTACCCTAACCCTAACCCTAAATCTAACCGCAACCCTTACCCTGACCCTAACCCTAACCATAATCCTAACTCTAACCCTCACCGTAAACCTAACCCTTACCCTTACCCTAACCCTAACCCTAACCCTAACCCTAAACCTAACACTAACGCTAACCCTAACCCTTACCCTTACAAAACCCCTGGCCCTAACCCTAACCCTAACCCTTACCCTTCCCCTAACCATAACCCTAAACTTACCCCTAAACCTAACCCTAACACTTACCCAAACCCAAACTCTAACCCAAACTCTTACCCTTTCCCTTACCCTAACCCTAACCCTAACCTTAATGCTAACCCTAACGCTAACCTTACCCTAATCCTAACCCTAATCCTTACCCTCAACCTAAACCTAACCCTAACTCTTACCTTTCGCTAACCCTAACCCTAACCCTAACACTTACCCTTACCCTAACCCTAACCCTAAACCTAACCCTAACCTGAACCCTAACCCTAACCTAACCCTAACCTTAACCCTAACACTAACCCTAACCCTAACCCTTACCCTTACCCTAACCCTAACCCTTAACCAAACTCTAACCCTAACCCTAAATCTTACCCTTACCCTAACCCTAACCCTATACGTAAAACTAACCCTAACCCTAAACCTAACACAAACCCTAACTTTAACACTAACCCTAACCCTTACCCTTACCATAACCCTAACCCTAAACCTAACCCTAACCCTAACCCTAACCCTAACCATTAAACGTATCCTAACCCTAACCCTAACCCTAACACTTAGTCTTTCCCTAACCCCTACCCTAACCCTAACCCTAACCCTTACCTTAACACTAACCCTAACCCTAACCCTTACTCTTACCCTAAACCTAAACCTAACCTTAAACCTAACCCTAACGCTTTCCCTTACCCTAAACCTAACCCTAACCCAAACCCTAACCCTAAAACTTACCCTTACCCTAGACCTAACCCTAACCCATACCGTAAGCCTAACCCTAACCCTAACCCTTTCCCTTACCCTAAACCTAAACCTAACCCTTACCCTAACCCTAAAACTTAGCCTTATCCTAAACCTAACCCTAACCCTTACCCTAAACATAATCCTAACCTTAACCCTAACCATTACCCTTATCCTAACCCTAACCTAACCCTTACCATAACCTAATCCTAACCCTGACCCTAACCTTAACCGTAACGGTAACCCTAACCCTAAACCTAACACTTTCCCTTACACCAACCATAACCCTAAACCTAACCCTAACCCTAACCCTAACCCTAAATTAACCCTAAACCCTAACCTATCCCTAACCCTTACCCTTACCCTTACCCTAAACCTAACCCTAAACCTAACCCTAACCCTAACCCTAACCCTAACCATTACCTTTACCCTAACCCTAAACCTAAATCTAACCCTAACCCTAACCCGTAACCCTAACCCTAACCTAAACCTAAAACGTACCCTTATCCTAACCCTAACCCTAACCCAAACCCTAACCCTAACACTTACCCTTACCCTGAACCTAACCCTAACTACAACCCTAACCCTTGCCCTAACCATAACTCTAACCCTAACCCATACCCTTACCCTAATCCTAAACATAACCCTAACCCTAACCCTAACACTTACCCTTACCCTAACTCTAACACTAACCCCAACCCTAATTCTAAACCTTACCCTTACACTAACCCTAACCCTAACCCTTACGCTAACCATAAACCTAAGACTAACCCTAACCCTTACCCTTACCCTTACAATTACCCTTACCTTAACCCTAACCCTAAACCTTACCCTTACTCTAACGCTAACCCTAACCCAAACCTTAACCCTAACACTAACCCGACCCCTTACCCTTACCCTAAACCCAACCCTAACTCTAAACCTTACCCTAACCCTAACCCTAACCCTAACAGTTACCCTAACCCTAACCCTAAACCTTACCCTAAACCTAACCCTAACCCTAAACTTAACCCTAACCCTAACCCTAACCCTAACGCTTACCCTTACCCTAACCCTAACCCTTATTCTAACCCTAACCCTAATCCTAAACTTTAACCTAACCCTAACCCTATCCCTAACCCTTACCCTTACCCTAACCCTAACCCTAAATATAACCTTAATCCTATCCCTTACCCTTACCCTAACCGTAACCCTAAACCTAACCCTAAACCTTACCCTTACCCTAACCCTAAACCTAACCTTAACCCTAACCCTAACCCTAACCCTAACTTTAACCCTAACCCTTATCCTTACCCTAACCCTAACCATAACCCTAACCCTTAAACTAACCCTAACCCTAAACCTAACCCTTACCCTAACCCTAAACCTAAACCTAACCGTAACCCTTACCCTGACCCTAACTCTAACCATAATCCTAAATCTAACCCTAACCTTCATTCTAACCCTTACCCTTACCCTAACCCTAACCCTAACCCTAACCCTTACACTTACCCTAAACCTAAACCTAACCCTAAACCTAACCCTAACCCTTTCCCTTACCCTAAACCTACACCTAACCCTAACCCTAACCCTAAAACTTACCCTTATCCTAAACCTAACCCTAACCCATACACTAAACCTAACCCTAACCCTAACCCTAACCATTACCCTTAACCTAACCCTAACCCTAACCTTACCCCTAAAGCTAACCCTAACCCTTACCCAAAACCAAACTCTAACCCAAACTCTTACCCTTACCCTAACCCTAACCTTAACCCTAACACTAAACCTAACCCTAACACTTACCCTAATCCTAAACGTAACAGTAACCCTAAACCTAAACCTTACCCTTACCTTAACCCTAACCCTAACCTTAACCCCAATCCTAACCCTAAAGCTTACCCTTACACTAAACCTAACCTTAACCCTAACCATAACCATAACCCTAACACTAACAGTAACCCTTACCTTACCTTAAACCTAACCCTAAACCTTACCCTTACCTTAACGCTAACCCTAACCTTAACCTTAACCCTAACCCTAACCCTATCCCTAACCCTTACCTTACTCTAATCCTAACCCTAAAACTAACCCTAACCCTAACCCTAACCTGAACCCGAACCCTAACCATAACCCTAAACATAACACTTACACTTATCCTAACGCTAATCCTAACACTAACCCTAACCCTAACACTTAATCTTACCCTAACCCTAAACCTAACCCTAACCCTAACCCGAACCCTAACCCTAACCCTAACCCTTACCCTTATCCTAACACTAATCCTAACCCTAACCCTAACCCTAACACTTAACATTACCATAACCCTAAACCTAAACTTAACCCTAACCCGAACCCAAACCCTAACCCTAACCCTAAACCTAACACTTAAACTTACCCTAACACTACACGTAACCCTAACCCTAACCCTTACCCTAAACCTAACCCTAACCCTAGCCTAACCCTTACCCTTACCCTAACGCTAACCCTAACCCTAACACTAACCCTAAACCTAAACCTCACCCTTACCCTACACCTAACCCTAAACCTTACCCTAAACAAAACCCTAACCCTAACCCTAACCCTTACCCTTATCTTAACCCTAACCCTAACCGTAACCCTTACCCTTACCGTAACGCTAACCCTAACCCTATCCTTAACCCCAACCCTAAACCTAAACCTAACACTAACCCTAACCCTAAAGGTTACCCTAACCCTAACCCTAACCCTAACCCTAACACTTACCCTAACCCTAACCCTAACCCTAAACCTAATCCAACCCTATCCCTTACCCTTACCCTTACTCTAACCCTAACCCTAAACCTAACCCTAACTTACCCGAACCCTAAACCTAAACCAAACCTTAACCCTAACCCTAACCCTAACCCTAACCTTACCCTAATCCTTATCCTTACACTAACCCTAACCATAACCCTAACCCTAAACCTAACCCAAACCCTACACCTAACCCTTACCCTTACCCTAACCCTAACCCTAAATCTAACCGCAACTCTTACCCTGACCCTAACCCTAACCATAATCCTAACTCTAACCCTCACCGTAACCCTAACCCTTACCCTTACCCTAACCCTAACCCTAACCCTAACCCTAAACCTAACACTAACGCTAACCCTAACCCTTACCCTTACAAAACCCCTGGCCCTAACCCTAACCCTAACCCTAACCTTACCCCTAAACCTAACCCTAACCCTTACCCAAACCCAAACTCTAACCCAAACTCTTACCCTTTCCCTTACCCTAACCCTAACCCTAGCCTTAATGCTAACCCTAACGCTAACCTTACCCTAATCCTAACCCTAATCCTTACCCTCAACCTAAACCTAACCCTAACTCTTACCCTTTCGCTAACCCTAACCCTAACCCTAACACTTACCCTTACCCTAACCCTAACCCTAAACGTAACCCTAACCCGAACCCTAACCCTAACCCTAACCCTAACCTTAACCCTAACACTAACCCTAAACCTAACCCTTACCCTTACCCTAATCCTAACCCTAAACCAAACCCTAACCCTAACCCTAAATCTTACCCTTACCCTAACCCTAACCCTATACGTAAAACTAACCCTAACCCTAAACCTAACACTAACCCTAACTTTAACCCTAACCCTAACCCTTACCCTTACCATAACCCTAACCCTAAACCTAAACCTAACCCTAACCCTAACCCTAACCATTAAACTTATCCTAACCATAACCCTAACCCTAACACTTAGTCTTACCCTAACCCCTACCCTAACCCTAACCCTAACCCTTACCTTAACACTAACCCTAACCCTAACCCTTACTCTTACCCTAAACCTAAACCTAACCTTAAACCTAACCCTAACGCTTTCCCTTACCCTAAACCTAACCCTAACCCAAACCCTAACCCTAAAACTTACCCTTAACCTAGACCTAACCCTAACCCATACCGTAAACCTAACCCTAACCCTAACCCTTACCCTTATCGTAACCCTAACCCTAACCCTAACCCTAACACTTACCCTTACCATAACGCTAACACTAACCATAAACATAACCCTAATACTTACCCTAAACCTAACCTTAACCCTAACCCTTACTCTTATTCTAACCCTAACCCTAAACTTAACCCTAACACTTACCCTTACCCTAATGCTAACACTAACCATAAACCTAACCCTTACCCTAACCCTAACCCTAACACTACACCTAACCCTAAACCTAAACTCAACCATAACCCTTACCCTTACCATTACCCTAACCCTAACCCTAACCCTTACCCTAACACCTAACCCTAACCCTAACCCTAAACCTTACCCTTATCCTAACCCTAAACCTAACCCTAACACTTACCCTAAGCCCTACCCTAAACCTAACCCTAACCCTAACCCTTACCCTAACCCTCACCCTAGCCTTAACCCCTACCATTACCCTAACCCTAAACCTAACGCTAATCCTAACCTTAACCCTAACCCTTACTCTTACCCTAATCCTAAATCTAACCCTAATCCTAATCCTAAACCTAACCCTTACCCTTACCCTATACCTAACCCTAACCCTAAACCTTACCGTTACCCTAACGCTAACCCTAACCCTTACCCTAAACTTAACCTTAACCTAACCCTAACATTTATTCTTACCTTAACCCTAACCCTAACCCTAACACTTACCCTTACCCTAAAGCTAAATCTAACCCTAACCCTAACCCTAACCCTTACCCTTTCTCTAACCATAAACCTAACCTTAAACCCAACCCTAAACCTAAACTTAACCCTAACACTAACCTTTACCCTTAACCTAAACCTAACCCTAAACCTAACCCATACGCTTACCCTAAGCATAACCGTAAACCTAAACCTAACACTACCCCTAAACTTAACCTTAACCCTAACACTAATCCTAACCCTAACGGTAACCCTAACTCTAACCCTAACCCTTACCCTAAACCTAACCCTAACTCTAACCCTAAACCTAACCCTAACCTAACCCTTTCCCTAACCCCAACCCTAACCCTTACCCTAACCCTAACACTAACCCTAAACTTAACTCTAACCCTAACCCTAACCCTAACCCTTAACCTTACCGTAACCCTAACCCTAACCCTAACCCTAACCCTAACCTTAACCCTAACCCTAACCCTATCCCTAACCCTTACCCTTACTCTAACCCTAACCCTAAACCTAACCCTAACCCTAACCCTAACCCTAACCCGAACCTTAACCCTAACCATAACCTTAAGAGTTGCCCTTACCCTACTCCTAAACCTAACCCTAAACCTAACACTTACCCTATCCCTAACCCTAACCCGAACCCTAACCCTAATCCTAACCCTAACCCTAACACTTAACCTTACCCTAACCCTAAACCTAACCCTAAACCTAACCCTTACCCTAACTCTAACCCTAACCCTAACCCTTACCCTTACCCTACTCCTAAACCTAACCCTAACCCTAACCTACCCCTTACCCTTACCCTAACCCTAACCCTAAACCTAAAACTAACCCTAACCCTAAACCTTACCCTTACCCTAAACCTAACCCTAAACCTTACAGTAACCATTACCCTAACCCTAACCCTTACAGTTATGTTAACCCTAAACCTAACCGTAACCCTTACCCTTACCCTAACGCTAACCCTAACCCTATCCTTAACCTCAGCCCTAAACCTAAACCTAACACTAAACCTAACCCTTACCCTAACCCTAACCCTAACCGTAACCTAACCCTAACCCTAACCCTAACGCTTACCCTAACCCTAACTCTAACCCTAAACCTAACCCTTACCCTAACCCTAACCCTAACCCTAACCCTAAACCTAACCCTAACACTAACCCTTACCCTTACACTTACTCTAACCCTAACCCTAAACCTAACCCTAACTTACACTTACCCTAACCCTAACCCAAACCTTAACCCTAACGCTAACCCTAACCCTAACCCTAAACTTAACCCTAAACCTTATCCTTACCTTAACCCTAACCATAACCCTAACCCTAAACCTAACCCAAACCCTAAACCTAACCCTTACCCTGACCTTAACACTAACCATAATCCTATCTCTAACCCTAACCTTAACCCTAACCCTTACCTTTAACCTAAAACTAACCCTAACCCTAACCCTAAACCTAACGATAACACTAACCCTAACCCTTACCCAAACAATACCCCAGGCCCTAACCCTACCCCTAACCCCTTACCCTTACCCTTACCCTAACCATAACGCTAACCTTTCCCCTAACCCGAACCCGAAACCTTATCCAAACCCAAACTCTAACCCAAACTCTTACCCTTTCCCTTACCCTAACCCTAACCTTAATGCTAACCCTAACCCTAATCTTACCCTAAACCTAACCCTAATTCTTACCCTAACCCTAAACCTAACCCTTACCCTTTCGCTAACCCTAACCCTAACCCTAACTCTTACTCTAACCCTAACCCTAAACCTAACCCTAACACAAACCCTAACCCTAACCCTACCTCTAACCTTAACCGTAACACTAACCCTAACCCTAACCCTTACCCTTACCCTAAACCTAACCCTAAACATAACCCTAAACCTAACCCTAAACCTAACACTAACCCTAACCGTAACCCTAACACTAAACCTTACCCTTACCATAACCCTAACCCTAAACATAACCCTAACCCTTACCTAACCCTAACCCCTAACCCTAACCCTAACCCTAACCATTACACTTATCCTAACCCTAACCCAAACCCTAACACTTAGTCTTAACCTAACCCCTAACCTAACCCTAACCCTAACCCTTACCTTAACCCTAACCCTAACCCTAACCCTTACCCTTACCCTAACCCTAACCCTAAACCTAGCCCTAACACTTACCCTTATCCTAACCCTAAACCTAAACCTAACCCTAACCTTAACACTTACCCTTACCCTAACCCTAACCCTAACTACAACCCTAACCCTTGCCCTAACCCTAACTCTAACCCTAACCCTAACCCTAACCCTTACCCTTACCCTACCACTAAACATAACCCTAACCCTAACCCTAACACTTACCCTTACCCTAACCCTAACCCTAACCCTAACCCCAACCCTAACCATAAACCTTACACTTACACTAAACCTAACCCTAAGCCTTACCCCAACAAAAACCCTAACACTAACCCTAACCCTTACCCTTACCCTGACCCTTACCTTAACCCTAACCCTAACCCTTACCCTTACCCTAACTCTTACCCTAACCCTAATTTTAACGCTAACACTAACCATACCACGTACACTTACCCTAAACCTAACCCTAACTCTAACCCTAACCCTAACCCTAACCCTAACCGTTACCCTAACCCTAACCCTAACACTTACCCTAACCCTAACCCTAACCATAAACTTAACCCTAACCCTAACCCTAACCCTTACCCTAACCCTAACCCTAAACCTAACCCTAAACCTAACCATAACCCTAACCCTAAACCTATCCCTAAACCTTACCCTTACCCTAACCCTAAACCTAAACCTAAACCTAACCTTAACCCTAACCCTAACCCTTACCCTAACTGTAACCCTAAACCTAACCATAACCCTTACTCTTACCCTAACGCTAAACATAACCATAACCCTAACCCTAACCCTAACCCTAAACCTAACCTTAACCTTAACCCTTATCCTTACCCTAACCCTAACCATAACCCTAACCCTAAACCTAACCCTAACCCTAAACCTAACCCTAACCCTTACCCTTACCCTAACTCTAACCATAATCATAACTCTAAACCTAACCTTAACTGTAACCCTTACCCTTACCCTAACCCTAACCCTAACCAAAACTCTAAACCTAACCCTATCACTAACCCTAACCCTTACCCTAACAATAACCCTGGCCCTAACCCTAACCCTAACCCTTACCCTTACCCTAAACCTAACCCTAAACCTACCCCTGACCCTAACCCTAACCCTTACCCAAACCCAAACTCTAACCCAAACTCTTACCCTTACCCTAACCCTAAACCTTACCCTTACCCTTACCCTAACCCTAACCCTAAACCTAATCCTAACCCAAACCCTACACCTAAGACTAACCCTAACACTAAACCTAACCCTAACCCTAACCCTTACCCTTAACCTAACCCTAACCCTAAACCTAACCCTAACCCTAACCCTAAACCTTACCCATACCCTTACCCTAACCCTAACCCTAAACCTAACCCTAACCCAAACCCTACACCTAACACTAACCCTAACACTAACCCTAACCCTTACCCTAACATAACCCTAACCCCAAACCTAACCCT
>JANJXV010000302.1:325000-337500 GCA_024803745.1 Megascapheus bottae
AAATATAACCTTAATCCTATCCCTTACCCTTACCCTAACCGTAACCCTAAACCTAACCCTAAACCTTACCCTTACCCTAACCCTAAACCTAACCTTAACCCTAACCCTAACCCTAACCCTAACTTTAACCCTAACCCTTATCCTTACCCTAACCCTAACCATAACCCTAACCCTTAAACTAACCCTAACCCTAAACCTAACCCTTACCCTAACCCTAAACCTAAACCTAACCGTAACCCTTACCCTGACCCTAACTCTAACCATAATCCTAAATCTAACCCTAACCTTCATTCTAACCCTTACCCTTACCCTAACCCTAACCCTAACCCTAACCCTTACACTTACCCTAAACCTAAACCTAACCCTAAACCTAACCCTAACCCTTTCCCTTACCCTAAACCTACACCTAACCCTAACCCTAACCCTAAAACTTACCCTTATCCTAAACCTAACCCTAACCCATACACTAAACCTAACCCTAACCCTAACCCTAACCATTACCCTTAACCTAACCCTAACCCTAACCTTACCCCTAAAGCTAACCCTAACCCTTACCCAAAACCAAACTCTAACCCAAACTCTTACCCTTACCCTAACCCTAACCTTAACCCTAACACTAAACCTAACCCTAACACTTACCCTAATCCTAAACGTAACAGTAACCCTAAACCTAAACCTTACCCTTACCTTAACCCTAACCCTAACCTTAACCCCAATCCTAACCCTAAAGCTTACCCTTACACTAAACCTAACCTTAACCCTAACCATAACCATAACCCTAACACTAACAGTAACCCTTACCTTACCTTAAACCTAACCCTAAACCTTACCCTTACCTTAACGCTAACCCTAACCTTAACCTTAACCCTAACCCTAACCCTATCCCTAACCCTTACCTTACTCTAATCCTAACCCTAAAACTAACCCTAACCCTAACCCTAACCTGAACCCGAACCCTAACCATAACCCTAAACATAACACTTACACTTATCCTAACGCTAATCCTAACACTAACCCTAACCCTAACACTTAATCTTACCCTAACCCTAAACCTAACCCTAACCCTAACCCGAACCCTAACCCTAACCCTAACCCTTACCCTTATCCTAACACTAATCCTAACCCTAACCCTAACCCTAACACTTAACATTACCATAACCCTAAACCTAAACTTAACCCTAACCCGAACCCAAACCCTAACCCTAACCCTAAACCTAACACTTAAACTTACCCTAACACTACACGTAACCCTAACCCTAACCCTTACCCTAAACCTAACCCTAACCCTAGCCTAACCCTTACCCTTACCCTAACGCTAACCCTAACCCTAACACTAACCCTAAACCTAAACCTCACCCTTACCCTACACCTAACCCTAAACCTTACCCTAAACAAAACCCTAACCCTAACCCTAACCCTTACCCTTATCTTAACCCTAACCCTAACCGTAACCCTTACCCTTACCGTAACGCTAACCCTAACCCTATCCTTAACCCCAACCCTAAACCTAAACCTAACACTAACCCTAACCCTAAAGGTTACCCTAACCCTAACCCTAACCCTAACCCTAACACTTACCCTAACCCTAACCCTAACCCTAAACCTAATCCAACCCTATCCCTTACCCTTACCCTTACTCTAACCCTAACCCTAAACCTAACCCTAACTTACCCGAACCCTAAACCTAAACCAAACCTTAACCCTAACCCTAACCCTAACCCTAACCTTACCCTAATCCTTATCCTTACACTAACCCTAACCATAACCCTAACCCTAAACCTAACCCAAACCCTACACCTAACCCTTACCCTTACCCTAACCCTAACCCTAAATCTAACCGCAACTCTTACCCTGACCCTAACCCTAACCATAATCCTAACTCTAACCCTCACCGTAACCCTAACCCTTACCCTTACCCTAACCCTAACCCTAACCCTAACCCTAAACCTAACACTAACGCTAACCCTAACCCTTACCCTTACAAAACCCCTGGCCCTAACCCTAACCCTAACCCTAACCTTACCCCTAAACCTAACCCTAACCCTTACCCAAACCCAAACTCTAACCCAAACTCTTACCCTTTCCCTTACCCTAACCCTAACCCTAGCCTTAATGCTAACCCTAACGCTAACCTTACCCTAATCCTAACCCTAATCCTTACCCTCAACCTAAACCTAACCCTAACTCTTACCCTTTCGCTAACCCTAACCCTAACCCTAACACTTACCCTTACCCTAACCCTAACCCTAAACGTAACCCTAACCCGAACCCTAACCCTAACCCTAACCCTAACCTTAACCCTAACACTAACCCTAAACCTAACCCTTACCCTTACCCTAATCCTAACCCTAAACCAAACCCTAACCCTAACCCTAAATCTTACCCTTACCCTAACCCTAACCCTATACGTAAAACTAACCCTAACCCTAAACCTAACACTAACCCTAACTTTAACCCTAACCCTAACCCTTACCCTTACCATAACCCTAACCCTAAACCTAAACCTAACCCTAACCCTAACCCTAACCATTAAACTTATCCTAACCATAACCCTAACCCTAACACTTAGTCTTACCCTAACCCCTACCCTAACCCTAACCCTAACCCTTACCTTAACACTAACCCTAACCCTAACCCTTACTCTTACCCTAAACCTAAACCTAACCTTAAACCTAACCCTAACGCTTTCCCTTACCCTAAACCTAACCCTAACCCAAACCCTAACCCTAAAACTTACCCTTAACCTAGACCTAACCCTAACCCATACCGTAAACCTAACCCTAACCCTAACCCTTACCCTTATCGTAACCCTAACCCTAACCCTAACCCTAACACTTACCCTTACCATAACGCTAACACTAACCATAAACATAACCCTAATACTTACCCTAAACCTAACCTTAACCCTAACCCTTACTCTTATTCTAACCCTAACCCTAAACTTAACCCTAACACTTACCCTTACCCTAATGCTAACACTAACCATAAACCTAACCCTTACCCTAACCCTAACCCTAACACTACACCTAACCCTAAACCTAAACTCAACCATAACCCTTACCCTTACCATTACCCTAACCCTAACCCTAACCCTTACCCTAACACCTAACCCTAACCCTAACCCTAAACCTTACCCTTATCCTAACCCTAAACCTAACCCTAACACTTACCCTAAGCCCTACCCTAAACCTAACCCTAACCCTAACCCTTACCCTAACCCTCACCCTAGCCTTAACCCCTACCATTACCCTAACCCTAAACCTAACGCTAATCCTAACCTTAACCCTAACCCTTACTCTTACCCTAATCCTAAATCTAACCCTAATCCTAATCCTAAACCTAACCCTTACCCTTACCCTATACCTAACCCTAACCCTAAACCTTACCGTTACCCTAACGCTAACCCTAACCCTTACCCTAAACTTAACCTTAACCTAACCCTAACATTTATTCTTACCTTAACCCTAACCCTAACCCTAACACTTACCCTTACCCTAAAGCTAAATCTAACCCTAACCCTAACCCTAACCCTTACCCTTTCTCTAACCATAAACCTAACCTTAAACCCAACCCTAAACCTAAACTTAACCCTAACACTAACCTTTACCCTTAACCTAAACCTAACCCTAAACCTAACCCATACGCTTACCCTAAGCATAACCGTAAACCTAAACCTAACACTACCCCTAAACTTAACCTTAACCCTAACACTAATCCTAACCCTAACGGTAACCCTAACTCTAACCCTAACCCTTACCCTAAACCTAACCCTAACTCTAACCCTAAACCTAACCCTAACCTAACCCTTTCCCTAACCCCAACCCTAACCCTTACCCTAACCCTAACACTAACCCTAAACTTAACTCTAACCCTAACCCTAACCCTAACCCTTAACCTTACCGTAACCCTAACCCTAACCCTAACCCTAACCCTAACCTTAACCCTAACCCTAACCCTATCCCTAACCCTTACCCTTACTCTAACCCTAACCCTAAACCTAACCCTAACCCTAACCCTAACCCTAACCCGAACCTTAACCCTAACCATAACCTTAAGAGTTGCCCTTACCCTACTCCTAAACCTAACCCTAAACCTAACACTTACCCTATCCCTAACCCTAACCCGAACCCTAACCCTAATCCTAACCCTAACCCTAACACTTAACCTTACCCTAACCCTAAACCTAACCCTAAACCTAACCCTTACCCTAACTCTAACCCTAACCCTAACCCTTACCCTTACCCTACTCCTAAACCTAACCCTAACCCTAACCTACCCCTTACCCTTACCCTAACCCTAACCCTAAACCTAAAACTAACCCTAACCCTAAACCTTACCCTTACCCTAAACCTAACCCTAAACCTTACAGTAACCATTACCCTAACCCTAACCCTTACAGTTATGTTAACCCTAAACCTAACCGTAACCCTTACCCTTACCCTAACGCTAACCCTAACCCTATCCTTAACCTCAGCCCTAAACCTAAACCTAACACTAAACCTAACCCTTACCCTAACCCTAACCCTAACCGTAACCTAACCCTAACCCTAACCCTAACGCTTACCCTAACCCTAACTCTAACCCTAAACCTAACCCTTACCCTAACCCTAACCCTAACCCTAACCCTAAACCTAACCCTAACACTAACCCTTACCCTTACACTTACTCTAACCCTAACCCTAAACCTAACCCTAACTTACACTTACCCTAACCCTAACCCAAACCTTAACCCTAACGCTAACCCTAACCCTAACCCTAAACTTAACCCTAAACCTTATCCTTACCTTAACCCTAACCATAACCCTAACCCTAAACCTAACCCAAACCCTAAACCTAACCCTTACCCTGACCTTAACACTAACCATAATCCTATCTCTAACCCTAACCTTAACCCTAACCCTTACCTTTAACCTAAAACTAACCCTAACCCTAACCCTAAACCTAACGATAACACTAACCCTAACCCTTACCCAAACAATACCCCAGGCCCTAACCCTACCCCTAACCCCTTACCCTTACCCTTACCCTAACCATAACGCTAACCTTTCCCCTAACCCGAACCCGAAACCTTATCCAAACCCAAACTCTAACCCAAACTCTTACCCTTTCCCTTACCCTAACCCTAACCTTAATGCTAACCCTAACCCTAATCTTACCCTAAACCTAACCCTAATTCTTACCCTAACCCTAAACCTAACCCTTACCCTTTCGCTAACCCTAACCCTAACCCTAACTCTTACTCTAACCCTAACCCTAAACCTAACCCTAACACAAACCCTAACCCTAACCCTACCTCTAACCTTAACCGTAACACTAACCCTAACCCTAACCCTTACCCTTACCCTAAACCTAACCCTAAACATAACCCTAAACCTAACCCTAAACCTAACACTAACCCTAACCGTAACCCTAACACTAAACCTTACCCTTACCATAACCCTAACCCTAAACATAACCCTAACCCTTACCTAACCCTAACCCCTAACCCTAACCCTAACCCTAACCATTACACTTATCCTAACCCTAACCCAAACCCTAACACTTAGTCTTAACCTAACCCCTAACCTAACCCTAACCCTAACCCTTACCTTAACCCTAACCCTAACCCTAACCCTTACCCTTACCCTAACCCTAACCCTAAACCTAGCCCTAACACTTACCCTTATCCTAACCCTAAACCTAAACCTAACCCTAACCTTAACACTTACCCTTACCCTAACCCTAACCCTAACTACAACCCTAACCCTTGCCCTAACCCTAACTCTAACCCTAACCCTAACCCTAACCCTTACCCTTACCCTACCACTAAACATAACCCTAACCCTAACCCTAACACTTACCCTTACCCTAACCCTAACCCTAACCCTAACCCCAACCCTAACCATAAACCTTACACTTACACTAAACCTAACCCTAAGCCTTACCCCAACAAAAACCCTAACACTAACCCTAACCCTTACCCTTACCCTGACCCTTACCTTAACCCTAACCCTAACCCTTACCCTTACCCTAACTCTTACCCTAACCCTAATTTTAACGCTAACACTAACCATACCACGTACACTTACCCTAAACCTAACCCTAACTCTAACCCTAACCCTAACCCTAACCCTAACCGTTACCCTAACCCTAACCCTAACACTTACCCTAACCCTAACCCTAACCATAAACTTAACCCTAACCCTAACCCTAACCCTTACCCTAACCCTAACCCTAAACCTAACCCTAAACCTAACCATAACCCTAACCCTAAACCTATCCCTAAACCTTACCCTTACCCTAACCCTAAACCTAAACCTAAACCTAACCTTAACCCTAACCCTAACCCTTACCCTAACTGTAACCCTAAACCTAACCATAACCCTTACTCTTACCCTAACGCTAAACATAACCATAACCCTAACCCTAACCCTAACCCTAAACCTAACCTTAACCTTAACCCTTATCCTTACCCTAACCCTAACCATAACCCTAACCCTAAACCTAACCCTAACCCTAAACCTAACCCTAACCCTTACCCTTACCCTAACTCTAACCATAATCATAACTCTAAACCTAACCTTAACTGTAACCCTTACCCTTACCCTAACCCTAACCCTAACCAAAACTCTAAACCTAACCCTATCACTAACCCTAACCCTTACCCTAACAATAACCCTGGCCCTAACCCTAACCCTAACCCTTACCCTTACCCTAAACCTAACCCTAAACCTACCCCTGACCCTAACCCTAACCCTTACCCAAACCCAAACTCTAACCCAAACTCTTACCCTTACCCTAACCCTAAACCTTACCCTTACCCTTACCCTAACCCTAACCCTAAACCTAATCCTAACCCAAACCCTACACCTAAGACTAACCCTAACACTAAACCTAACCCTAACCCTAACCCTTACCCTTAACCTAACCCTAACCCTAAACCTAACCCTAACCCTAACCCTAAACCTTACCCATACCCTTACCCTAACCCTAACCCTAAACCTAACCCTAACCCAAACCCTACACCTAACACTAACCCTAACACTAACCCTAACCCTTACCCTAACATAACCCTAACCCCAAACCTAACCCTAACCCTAAACCTAACACTTACCCTAACCCTAAACCTAAACCTAACCGTAACCCTTACCCTGACCCTAACTCTAACCATAATCCTAACTCTAACCCTAACCTTCACCCTAACCCTTACCCTTACCCTAACCCTAACCCTAACCCTAACCCTAACCCTAACCCGAACCTTAACCCTAACCATAACCTTAAGAGTTGCCCTTACCCTACTCCTAAACCTAACCCTAAACCTAACACTTACCCTATCCCTAACCCTAACCCGAACCCTAACCCTAATCCTAACCCTAACCCTAACACTTAACCTTACCCTAACGCTAAACCTAACCCTAACCCTAACCCTTACCCTAAACCGAACCCTAACCCTAACCTAATCATTACCCTTACCCTTACCCTAACGCTAACCCTAACCCTAACACTAACCCTAACCCTAAACCTCACCCTTACCCTACACCTAACCCTAAACCTTACACTAACCAAAACCCTAACCCTAACCCTAACCCTTAACCTTATCTTAACCCTAACCCTAACTGTAACCCTTACCCTTACCGTAACGCTAACTCTAACCCTGTCCTTAACCCCAACCCTAAACCTAAACCTAACACTAACCCTAATCCTTACCCTAACCCTAACCCTAACCCTAAACTTAACCCTAACCCTAACCCTAACGCTTACCCTAACCCTAACCCTAACCCTAACCCTTACCCTAACCCTAACCATAACCGTAAACCTAATCCTAACCCTAACCCTTACCCTTACCCTTACTCTAAACCTAACCCTAAACCTAACCCTAACTTACCCTTACCCTAACCCTAACCCAAACCTTAACCCTAACCCTAACCTTACCCTAATCCTTATCCTTACACTAACCCTAACCATAACCCTAACCCTAAACCTAACCCAAACCCTACACCTAACCCTTACCCTTACCCTAACCCTAAATCTAACCGCAACTCTTACCCTGACCCTAACCCTAACCATAATCCTAACTCTAACCCTCACCGTAACCCTAACCCTTACCCTTACCCTAACCCTAACCCTAACCCTAACCCTAAACCTAACACTAACGCTAACCCTAACCCTTACCCTTACAAAACCCCTGGCCCTAACCCTAACCCTAACCCTAACCTTACCCCTAAACCTAACCCTAACCCTTACCCAAACCCAAACTCTAACCCAAACTCTTACCCTTTCCCTTACCCTAACCCTAACCCTAGCCTTAATGCTAACCCTAACGCTAACCTTACCCTAATCCTAACCCTAATCCTTACCCTCAACCTAAACCTAACCCTAACTCTTACCCTTTCGCTAACCCTAACCCTAACCCTAACACTTACCCTTACCCTAACCCTAACCCTAAACGTAACCCTAACCCGAACCCTAACCCTAACCCTAACCCTAACCTTAACCCTAACACTAACCCTAAACCTAACCCTTACCCTTACCCTAATCCTAACCCTAAACCAAACCCTAACCCTAACCCTAAATCTTACCCTTACCCTAACCCTAACCCTATACGTAAAACTAACCCTAACCCTAAACCTAACACTAACCCTAACTTTAACCCTAACCCTAACCCTTACCCTTACCATAACCCTAACCCTAAACCTAAACCTAACCCTAACCCTAACCCTAACCATTAAACTTATCCTAACCATAACCCTAACCCTAACACTTAGTCTTACCCTAACCCCTACCCTAACCCTAACCCTAACCCTTACCTTAACACTAACCCTAACCCTAACCCTTACTCTTACCCTAAACCTAAACCTAACCTTAAACCTAACCCTAACGCTTTCCCTTACCCTAAACCTAACCCTAACCCAAACCCTAACCCTAAAACTTACCCTTAACCTAGACCTAACCCTAACCCATACCGTAAACCTAACCCTAACCCTAACCCTTACCCTTATCGTAACCCTAACCCTAACCCTAACCCTAACACTTACCCTTACCATAACGCTAACACTAACCATAAACATAACCCTAATACTTACCCTAAACCTAACCTTAACCCTAACCCTTACTCTTATTCTAACCCTAACCCTAAACTTAACCCTAACACTTACCCTTACCCTAATGCTAACACTAACCATAAACCTAACCCTTACCCTAACCCTAACCCTAACACTACACCTAACCCTAAACCTAAACTCAACCATAACCCTTACCCTTACCATTACCCTAACCCTAACCCTAACCCTTACCCTAACACCTAACCCTAACCCTAACCCTAAACCTTACCCTTATCCTAACCCTAAACCTAACCCTAACACTTACCCTAAGCCCTACCCTAAACCTAACCCTAACCCTAACCCTTACCCTAACCCTCACCCTAGCCTTAACCCCTACCATTACCCTAACCCTAAACCTAACGCTAATCCTAACCTTAACCCTAACCCTTACTCTTACCCTAATCCTAAATCTAACCCTAATCCTAATCCTAAACCTAACCCTTACCCTTACCCTATACCTAACCCTAACCCTAAACCTTACCGTTACCCTAACGCTAACCCTAACCCTTACCCTAAACTTAACCTTAACCTAACCCTAACATTTATTCTTACCTTAACCCTAACCCTAACCCTAACACTTACCCTTACCCTAAAGCTAAATCTAACCCTAACCCTAACCCTAACCCTTACCCTTTCTCTAACCATAAACCTAACCTTAAACCCAACCCTAAACCTAAACTTAACCCTAACACTAACCTTTACCCTTAACCTAAACCTAACCCTAAACCTAACCCATACGCTTACCCTAAGCATAACCGTAAACCTAAACCTAACACTACCCCTAAACTTAACCTTAACCCTAACACTAATCCTAACCCTAACGGTAACCCTAACTCTAACCCTAACCCTTACCCTAAACCTAACCCTAACTCTAACCCTAAACCTAACCCTAACCTAACCCTTTCCCTAACCCCAACCCTAACCCTTACCCTAACCCTAACACTAACCCTAAACTTAACTCTAACCCTAACCCTAACCCTAACCCTTAACCTTACCGTAACCCTAACCCTAACCCTAACCCTAACCCTAACCTTAACCCTAACCCTAACCCTATCCCTAACCCTTACCCTTACTCTAACCCTAACCCTAAACCTAACCCTAACCCTAACCCTAACCCTAACCCGAACCTTAACCCTAACCATAACCTTAAGAGTTGCCCTTACCCTACTCCTAAACCTAACCCTAAACCTAACACTTACCCTATCCCTAACCCTAACCCGAACCCTAACCCTAATCCTAACCCTAACCCTAACACTTAACCTTACCCTAACCCTAAACCTAACCCTAAACCTAACCCTTACCCTAACTCTAACCCTAACCCTAACCCTTACCCTTACCCTACTCCTAAACCTAACCCTAACCCTAACCTACCCCTTACCCTTACCCTAACCCTAACCCTAAACCTAAAACTAACCCTAACCCTAAACCTTACCCTTACCCTAAACCTAACCCTAAACCTTACAGTAACCATTACCCTAACCCTAACCCTTACAGTTATGTTAACCCTAAACCTAACCGTAACCCTTACCCTTACCCTAACGCTAACCCTAACCCTATCCTTAACCTCAGCCCTAAACCTAAACCTAACACTAAACCTAACCCTTACCCTAACCCTAACCCTAACCGTAACCTAACCCTAACCCTAACCCTAACGCTTACCCTAACCCTAACTCTAACCCTAAACCTAACCCTTACCCTAACCCTAACCCTAACCCTAACCCTAAACCTAACCCTAACACTAACCCTTACCCTTACACTTACTCTAACCCTAACCCTAAACCTAACCCTAACTTACACTTACCCTAACCCTAACCCAAACCTTAACCCTAACGCTAACCCTAACCCTAACCCTAAACTTAACCCTAAACCTTATCCTTACCTTAACCCTAACCATAACCCTAACCCTAAACCTAACCCAAACCCTAAACCTAACCCTTACCCTGACCTTAACACTAACCATAATCCTATCTCTAACCCTAACCTTAACCCTAACCCTTACCTTTAACCTAAAACTAACCCTAACCCTAACCCTAAACCTAACGATAACACTAACCCTAACCCTTACCCAAACAATACCCCAGGCCCTAACCCTACCCCTAACCCCTTACCCTTACCCTTACCCTAACCATAACGCTAACCTTTCCCCTAACCCGAACCCGAAACCTTATCCAAACCCAAACTCTAACCCAAACTCTTACCCTTTCCCTTACCCTAACCCTAACCTTAATGCTAACCCTAACCCTAATCTTACCCTAAACCTAACCCTAATTCTTACCCTAACCCTAAACCTAACCCTTACCCTTTCGCTAACCCTAACCCTAACCCTAACTCTTACTCTAACCCTAACCCTAAACCTAACCCTAACACAAACCCTAACCCTAACCCTACCTCTAACCTTAACCGTAACACTAACCCTAACCCTAACCCTTACCCTTACCCTAAACCTAACCCTAAACATAACCCTAAACCTAACCCTAAACCTAACACTAACCCTAACCGTAACCCTAACACTAAACCTTACCCTTACCATAACCCTAACCCTAAACATAACCCTAACCCTTACCTAACCCTAACCCCTAACCCTAACCCTAACCCTAACCATTACACTTATCCTAACCCTAACCCAAACCCTAACACTTAGTCTTAACCTAACCCCTAACCTAACCCTAACCCTAACCCTTACCTTAACCCTAACCCTAACCCTAACCCTTACCCTTACCCTAACCCTAACCCTAAACCTAGCCCTAACACTTACCCTCATCCTAACCCTAAACCTAAACCTAACCCTAACCTTAACACTTACCCTTACCCTAACCCTAACCCTAACTACAACCCTAACCCTTGCCCTAACCCTAACTCTAACCCTAACCCTAACCCTAACCCTTACCCTTACCCTACCACTAAACATAACCCTAACCCTAACCCTAACACTTACCCTTACCCTAACCCTAACCCTAACCCTAACCCCAACCCTAACCATAAACCTTACACTTACACTAAACCTAACCCTAAGCCTTACCCCAACAAAAACCCTAACACTAACCCTAACCCTTACCCTTACCCTGACCCTTACCTTAACCCTAACCCTAACCCTTACCCTTACCCTAACTCTTACCCTAACCCTAATTTTAACGCTAACACTAACCATACCACGTACACTTACCCTAAACCTAACCCTAACTCTAACCCTAACCCTAACCCTAACCCTAACCGTTACCCTAACCCTAACCCTAACACTTACCCTAACCCTAACCCTAACCATAAACTTAACCCTAACCCTAACCCTAACCCTTACCCTAACCCTAACCCTAAACCTAACCCTAAACCTAACCATAACCCTAACCCTAAACCTATCCCTAAACCTTACCCTTACCCTAACCCTAAACCTAAACCTAAACCTAACCTTAACCCTAACCCTAA
>JANJXV010000302.1:340000-347500 GCA_024803745.1 Megascapheus bottae
AACCCTAACCCTTACCCTTACCCTAATCCTAACCCTTACCCTAACCCTAAACCTTACCCTTACCCTAACCCTATACCTAAACCTAACCCTAATTCAAACCCTACACCTAACACTAACCCTAACACCAACCCTAACCCTAACCCTTACCCTTACCTAACACTAACCCTAACCCTAACCCCAAACCTAACCCTAACCCTAACCCTAACCCTAACCCGAACTCCTAACACTAACCCTACACTAACCCTAACCGTTACACTTATCCTAACCGTAACCCTAACGCTAACACTTCCCTTACCCTAAACCCTACCCTAACACTAAGCCTAACCCCAACCCTTACCCTAACCCTAACCCTAACCCTAACCCGAACCCTAACACTAACCCTAACCCTAACCCTTACCCTTATCCTAACACTAATCCTAACCCTAACCCTAACCCTAACACTTAACATTACCATAACCCTAAACCTAAACTTAACCCTAAACCGAACCCTAACCCTAACCCTAACCCTAAACCTAACACTTAAACTTACCCTAACACTACACCTAACCCTAACCCTAACCCTTACCCTAAACCTAACCCTAACCCTAACCTAACCCTTACCCTTACCCTAACGCTAACCCTAACTCTAACACTAACCCTAACCCTAAACCTCACCCTTACCCTACACCTAACCCTAAACCTTACCCTAACCAAAACCCTAACCCTAACCCTAACCCTTACCCTTATCTTAACCCTAACCCTAACCGTAACCCTTACCCTTACCGTAACGCTAACCCTAACCCTATCCTTAACCCCAACCCTAAACCTAAACCTAACACTAACCCTAACCCTTACCCTAACTCTAACCCTAACCCTAAACCTAACCCTAACCCTAACCCTAAAGTTTACCCTAACCCTAACCCTAACCCTAACCCTTACCCTAACCCTAACCCTAACCCTAAACCTAATCCTAACCCTATCCCTTACCCTTACCCTTACTCTAACCCTAACCCTAAACCTAACCCTAACTTACCCGAACCCTAACCCTAACCCAAACCTTAACCCTAACCCTAACCCTAACCCTAACCTTACCCTAATCCTTATCCTTACACTAACCCTAACCATAACCCTAACCCTAAACCTAACCCAAACCCTACACCTAACCCTTACCCTTACCCTAACCCTAACCCTAAATCTAACCGCAACCCTTACCCTGACCCTAACCCTAACCATAATCCTAACTCTAACCCTCACCGTAAACCTAACCCTTACCCTTACCCTAACCCTAACCCTAACCCTAACCCTAAACCTAACACTAACGCTAACCCTAACCCTTACCCTTACAAAACCCCTGGCCCTAACCCTAACCCTAACCCTTACCCTTCCCCTAACCATAACCCTAAACTTACCCCTAAACCTAACCCTAACACTTACCCAAACCCAAACTCTAACCCAAACTCTTACCCTTTCCCTTACCCTAACCCTAACCCTAACCTTAATGCTAACCCTAACGCTAACCTTACCCTAATCCTAACCCTAATCCTTACCCTCAACCTAAACCTAACCCTAACTCTTACCTTTCGCTAACCCTAACCCTAACCCTAACACTTACCCTTACCCTAACCCTAACCCTAAACCTAACCCTAACCTGAACCCTAACCCTAACCTAACCCTAACCTTAACCCTAACACTAACCCTAACCCTAACCCTTACCCTTACCCTAACCCTAACCCTTAACCAAACTCTAACCCTAACCCTAAATCTTACCCTTACCCTAACCCTAACCCTATACGTAAAACTAACCCTAACCCTAAACCTAACACAAACCCTAACTTTAACACTAACCCTAACCCTTACCCTTACCATAACCCTAACCCTAAACCTAACCCTAACCCTAACCCTAACCCTAACCATTAAACGTATCCTAACCCTAACCCTAACCCTAACACTTAGTCTTTCCCTAACCCCTACCCTAACCCTAACCCTAACCCTTACCTTAACACTAACCCTAACCCTAACCCTTACTCTTACCCTAAACCTAAACCTAACCTTAAACCTAACCCTAACGCTTTCCCTTACCCTAAACCTAACCCTAACCCAAACCCTAACCCTAAAACTTACCCTTACCCTAGACCTAACCCTAACCCATACCGTAAGCCTAACCCTAACCCTAACCCTTTCCCTTACCCTAAACCTAAACCTAACCCTTACCCTAACCCTAAAACTTAGCCTTATCCTAAACCTAACCCTAACCCTTACCCTAAACATAATCCTAACCTTAACCCTAACCATTACCCTTATCCTAACCCTAACCTAACCCTTACCATAACCTAATCCTAACCCTGACCCTAACCTTAACCGTAACGGTAACCCTAACCCTAAACCTAACACTTTCCCTTACACCAACCATAACCCTAAACCTAACCCTAACCCTAACCCTAACCCTAAATTAACCCTAAACCCTAACCTATCCCTAACCCTTACCCTTACCCTTACCCTAAACCTAACCCTAAACCTAACCCTAACCCTAACCCTAACCCTAACCATTACCTTTACCCTAACCCTAAACCTAAATCTAACCCTAACCCTAACCCGTAACCCTAACCCTAACCTAAACCTAAAACGTACCCTTATCCTAACCCTAACCCTAACCCAAACCCTAACCCTAACACTTACCCTTACCCTGAACCTAACCCTAACTACAACCCTAACCCTTGCCCTAACCATAACTCTAACCCTAACCCATACCCTTACCCTAATCCTAAACATAACCCTAACCCTAACCCTAACACTTACCCTTACCCTAACTCTAACACTAACCCCAACCCTAATTCTAAACCTTACCCTTACACTAACCCTAACCCTAACCCTTACGCTAACCATAAACCTAAGACTAACCCTAACCCTTACCCTTACCCTTACAATTACCCTTACCTTAACCCTAACCCTAAACCTTACCCTTACTCTAACGCTAACCCTAACCCAAACCTTAACCCTAACACTAACCCGACCCCTTACCCTTACCCTAAACCCAACCCTAACTCTAAACCTTACCCTAACCCTAACCCTAACCCTAACAGTTACCCTAACCCTAACCCTAAACCTTACCCTAAACCTAACCCTAACCCTAAACTTAACCCTAACCCTAACCCTAACCCTAACGCTTACCCTTACCCTAACCCTAACCCTTATTCTAACCCTAACCCTAATCCTAAACTTTAACCTAACCCTAACCCTATCCCTAACCCTTACCCTTACCCTAACCCTAACCCTAAATATAACCTTAATCCTATCCCTTACCCTTACCCTAACCGTAACCCTAAACCTAACCCTAAACCTTACCCTTACCCTAACCCTAAACCTAACCTTAACCCTAACCCTAACCCTAACCCTAACTTTAACCCTAACCCTTATCCTTACCCTAACCCTAACCATAACCCTAACCCTTAAACTAACCCTAACCCTAAACCTAACCCTTACCCTAACCCTAAACCTAAACCTAACCGTAACCCTTACCCTGACCCTAACTCTAACCATAATCCTAAATCTAACCCTAACCTTCATTCTAACCCTTACCCTTACCCTAACCCTAACCCTAACCCTAACCCTTACACTTACCCTAAACCTAAACCTAACCCTAAACCTAACCCTAACCCTTTCCCTTACCCTAAACCTACACCTAACCCTAACCCTAACCCTAAAACTTACCCTTATCCTAAACCTAACCCTAACCCATACACTAAACCTAACCCTAACCCTAACCCTAACCATTACCCTTAACCTAACCCTAACCCTAACCTTACCCCTAAAGCTAACCCTAACCCTTACCCAAAACCAAACTCTAACCCAAACTCTTACCCTTACCCTAACCCTAACCTTAACCCTAACACTAAACCTAACCCTAACACTTACCCTAATCCTAAACGTAACAGTAACCCTAAACCTAAACCTTACCCTTACCTTAACCCTAACCCTAACCTTAACCCCAATCCTAACCCTAAAGCTTACCCTTACACTAAACCTAACCTTAACCCTAACCATAACCATAACCCTAACACTAACAGTAACCCTTACCTTACCTTAAACCTAACCCTAAACCTTACCCTTACCTTAACGCTAACCCTAACCTTAACCTTAACCCTAACCCTAACCCTATCCCTAACCCTTACCTTACTCTAATCCTAACCCTAAAACTAACCCTAACCCTAACCCTAACCTGAACCCGAACCCTAACCATAACCCTAAACATAACACTTACACTTATCCTAACGCTAATCCTAACACTAACCCTAACCCTAACACTTAATCTTACCCTAACCCTAAACCTAACCCTAACCCTAACCCGAACCCTAACCCTAACCCTAACCCTTACCCTTATCCTAACACTAATCCTAACCCTAACCCTAACCCTAACACTTAACATTACCATAACCCTAAACCTAAACTTAACCCTAACCCGAACCCAAACCCTAACCCTAACCCTAAACCTAACACTTAAACTTACCCTAACACTACACGTAACCCTAACCCTAACCCTTACCCTAAACCTAACCCTAACCCTAGCCTAACCCTTACCCTTACCCTAACGCTAACCCTAACCCTAACACTAACCCTAAACCTAAACCTCACCCTTACCCTACACCTAACCCTAAACCTTACCCTAAACAAAACCCTAACCCTAACCCTAACCCTTACCCTTATCTTAACCCTAACCCTAACCGTAACCCTTACCCTTACCGTAACGCTAACCCTAACCCTATCCTTAACCCCAACCCTAAACCTAAACCTAACACTAACCCTAACCCTAAAGGTTACCCTAACCCTAACCCTAACCCTAACCCTAACACTTACCCTAACCCTAACCCTAACCCTAAACCTAATCCAACCCTATCCCTTACCCTTACCCTTACTCTAACCCTAACCCTAAACCTAACCCTAACTTACCCGAACCCTAAACCTAAACCAAACCTTAACCCTAACCCTAACCCTAACCCTAACCTTACCCTAATCCTTATCCTTACACTAACCCTAACCATAACCCTAACCCTAAACCTAACCCAAACCCTACACCTAACCCTTACCCTTACCCTAACCCTAACCCTAAATCTAACCGCAACTCTTACCCTGACCCTAACCCTAACCATAATCCTAACTCTAACCCTCACCGTAACCCTAACCCTTACCCTTACCCTAACCCTAACCCTAACCCTAACCCTAAACCTAACACTAACGCTAACCCTAACCCTTACCCTTACAAAACCCCTGGCCCTAACCCTAACCCTAACCCTAACCTTACCCCTAAACCTAACCCTAACCCTTACCCAAACCCAAACTCTAACCCAAACTCTTACCCTTTCCCTTACCCTAACCCTAACCCTAGCCTTAATGCTAACCCTAACGCTAACCTTACCCTAATCCTAACCCTAATCCTTACCCTCAACCTAAACCTAACCCTAACTCTTACCCTTTCGCTAACCCTAACCCTAACCCTAACACTTACCCTTACCCTAACCCTAACCCTAAACGTAACCCTAACCCGAACCCTAACCCTAACCCTAACCCTAACCTTAACCCTAACACTAACCCTAAACCTAACCCTTACCCTTACCCTAATCCTAACCCTAAACCAAACCCTAACCCTAACCCTAAATCTTACCCTTACCCTAACCCTAACCCTATACGTAAAACTAACCCTAACCCTAAACCTAACACTAACCCTAACTTTAACCCTAACCCTAACCCTTACCCTTACCATAACCCTAACCCTAAACCTAAACCTAACCCTAACCCTAACCCTAACCATTAAACTTATCCTAACCATAACCCTAACCCTAACACTTAGTCTTACCCTAACCCCTACCCTAACCCTAACCCTAACCCTTACCTTAACACTAACCCTAACCCTAACCCTTACTCTTACCCTAAACCTAAACCTAACCTTAAACCTAACCCTAACGCTTTCCCTTACCCTAAACCTAACCCTAACCCAAACCCTAACCCTAAAACTTACCCTTAACCTAGACCTAACCCTAACCCATACCGTAAACCTAACCCTAACCCTAACCCTTACCCTTATCGTAACCCTAACCCTAACCCTAACCCTAACACTTACCCTTACCATAACGCTAACACTAACCATAAACATAACCCTAATACTTACCCTAAACCTAACCTTAACCCTAACCCTTACTCTTATTCTAACCCTAACCCTAAACTTAACCCTAACACTTACCCTTACCCTAATGCTAACACTAACCATAAACCTAACCCTTACCCTAACCCTAACCCTAACACTACACCTAACCCTAAACCTAAACTCAACCATAACCCTTACCCTTACCATTACCCTAACCCTAACCCTAACCCTTACCCTAACACCTAACCCTAACCCTAACCCTAAACCTTACCCTTATCCTAACCCTAAACCTAACCCTAACACTTACCCTAAGCCCTACCCTAAACCTAACCCTAACCCTAACCCTTACCCTAACCCTCACCCTAGCCTTAACCCCTACCATTACCCTAACCCTAAACCTAACGCTAATCCTAACCTTAACCCTAACCCTTACTCTTACCCTAATCCTAAATCTAACCCTAATCCTAATCCTAAACCTAACCCTTACCCTTACCCTATACCTAACCCTAACCCTAAACCTTACCGTTACCCTAACGCTAACCCTAACCCTTACCCTAAACTTAACCTTAACCTAACCCTAACATTTATTCTTACCTTAACCCTAACCCTAACCCTAACACTTACCCTTACCCTAAAGCTAAATCTAACCCTAACCCTAACCCTAACCCTTACCCTTTCTCTAACCATAAACCTAACCTTAAACCCAACCCTAAACCTAAACTTAACCCTAACACTAACCTTTACCCTTAACCTAAACCTAACCCTAAACCTAACCCATACGCTTACCCTAAGCATAACCGTAAACCTAAACCTAACACTACCCCTAAACTTAACCTTAACCCTAACACTAATCCTAACCCTAACGGTAACCCTAACTCTAACCCTAACCCTTACCCTAAACCTAACCCTAACTCTAACCCTAAACCTAACCCTAACCTAACCCTTTCCCTAACCCCAACCCTAACCCTTACCCTAACCCTAACACTAACCCTAAACTTAACTCTAACCCTAACCCTAACCCTAACCCTTAACCTTACCGTAACCCTAACCCTAACCCTAACCCTAACCCTAACCTTAACCCTAACCCTAACCCTATCCCTAACCCTTACCCTTACTCTAACCCTAACCCTAAACCTAACCCTAACCCTAACCCTAACCCTAACCCGAACCTTAACCCTAACCATAACCTTAAGAGTTGCCCTTACCCTACTCCTAAACCTAACCCTAAACCTAACACTTACCCTATCCCTAACCCTAACCCGAACCCTAACCCTAATCCTAACCCTAACCCTAACACTTAACCTTACCCTAACCCTAAACCTAACCCTAAACCTAACCCTTACCCTAACTCTAACCCTAACCCTAACCCTTACCCTTACCCTACT
>JANJXV010000302.1:352500-360000 GCA_024803745.1 Megascapheus bottae
CTAACCCTAACACTTAACATTACCATAACCCTAAACCTAAACTTAACCCTAAACCGAACCCTAACCCTAACCCTAACCCTAAACCTAACACTTAAACTTACCCTAACACTACACCTAACCCTAACCCTAACCCTTACCCTAAACCTAACCCTAACCCTAACCTAACCCTTACCCTTACCCTAACGCTAACCCTAACTCTAACACTAACCCTAACCCTAAACCTCACCCTTACCCTACACCTAACCCTAAACCTTACCCTAACCAAAACCCTAACCCTAACCCTAACCCTTACCCTTATCTTAACCCTAACCCTAACCGTAACCCTTACCCTTACCGTAACGCTAACCCTAACCCTATCCTTAACCCCAACCCTAAACCTAAACCTAACACTAACCCTAACCCTTACCCTAACTCTAACCCTAACCCTAAACCTAACCCTAACCCTAACCCTAAAGTTTACCCTAACCCTAACCCTAACCCTAACCCTTACCCTAACCCTAACCCTAACCCTAAACCTAATCCTAACCCTATCCCTTACCCTTACCCTTACTCTAACCCTAACCCTAAACCTAACCCTAACTTACCCGAACCCTAACCCTAACCCAAACCTTAACCCTAACCCTAACCCTAACCCTAACCTTACCCTAATCCTTATCCTTACACTAACCCTAACCATAACCCTAACCCTAAACCTAACCCAAACCCTACACCTAACCCTTACCCTTACCCTAACCCTAACCCTAAATCTAACCGCAACCCTTACCCTGACCCTAACCCTAACCATAATCCTAACTCTAACCCTCACCGTAAACCTAACCCTTACCCTTACCCTAACCCTAACCCTAACCCTAACCCTAAACCTAACACTAACGCTAACCCTAACCCTTACCCTTACAAAACCCCTGGCCCTAACCCTAACCCTAACCCTTACCCTTCCCCTAACCATAACCCTAAACTTACCCCTAAACCTAACCCTAACACTTACCCAAACCCAAACTCTAACCCAAACTCTTACCCTTTCCCTTACCCTAACCCTAACCCTAACCTTAATGCTAACCCTAACGCTAACCTTACCCTAATCCTAACCCTAATCCTTACCCTCAACCTAAACCTAACCCTAACTCTTACCTTTCGCTAACCCTAACCCTAACCCTAACACTTACCCTTACCCTAACCCTAACCCTAAACCTAACCCTAACCCGAACCCTAACCCTAACCTAACCCTAACCTTAACCCTAACACTAACCCTAACCCTAACCCTTACCCTTACCCTAACCCTAACCCTTAACCAAACTCTAACCCTAACCCTAAATCTTACCCTTACCCTAACCCTAACCCTATACGTAAAACTAACCCTAACCCTAAACCTAACACAAACCCTAACTTTAACACTAACCCTAACCCTTACCCTTACCATAACCCTAACCCTAAACCTAACCCTAACCCTAACCCTAACCCTAACCATTAAACGTATCCTAACCCTAACCCTAACCCTAACACTTAGTCTTTCCCTAACCCCTACCCTAACCCTAACCCTAACCCTTACCTTAACACTAACCCTAACCCTAACCCTTACTCTTACCCTAAACCTAAACCTAACCTTAAACCTAACCCTAACGCTTTCCCTTACCCTAAACCTAACCCTAACCCAAACCCTAACCCTAAAACTTACCCTTACCCTAGACCTAACCCTAACCCATACCGTAAGCCTAACCCTAACCCTAACCCTTTCCCTTACCCTAAACCTAAACCTAACCCTTACCCTAACCCTAAAACTTAGCCTTATCCTAAACCTAACCCTAACCCTTACCCTAAACATAATCCTAACCTTAACCCTAACCATTACCCTTATCCTAACCCTAACCTAACCCTTACCATAACCTAATCCTAACCCTGACCCTAACCTTAACCGTAACGGTAACCCTAACCCTAAACCTAACACTTTCCCTTACACCAACCATAACCCTAAACCTAACCCTAACCCTAACCCTAACCCTAAATTAACCCTAAACCCTAACCTATCCCTAACCCTTACCCTTACCCTTACCCTAAACCTAACCCTAAACCTAACCCTAACCCTAACCCTAACCCTAACCATTACCTTTACCCTAACCCTAAACCTAAATCTAACCCTAACCCTAACCCGTAACCCTAACCCTAACCTAAACCTAAAACGTACCCTTATCCTAACCCTAACCCTAACCCAAACCCTAACCCTAACACTTACCCTTACCCTGAACCTAACCCTAACTACAACCCTAACCCTTGCCCTAACCATAACTCTAACCCTAACCCATACCCTTACCCTAATCCTAAACATAACCCTAACCCTAACCCTAACACTTACCCTTACCCTAACTCTAACACTAACCCCAACCCTAATTCTAAACCTTACCCTTACACTAACCCTAACACTAACCCTTACGCTAACCATAAACCTAAGACTAACCCTAACCCTTACCCTTACCCTTACAATTACCCTTACCTTAACCCTAACCCTAAACCTTACCCTTACTCTAACGCTAACCCTAACCCAAACCTTAACCCTAACACTAACCCGACCCCTTACCCTTACCCTAAACCCAACCCTAACTCTAAACCTTACCCTAACCCTAACCCTAACCCTAACAGTTACCCTAACCCTAACCCTAAACCTTACCCTAAACCTAACCCTAACCCTAAACTTAACCCTAACCCTAACCCTAACCCTAACGCTTACCCTTACCCTAACCCTAACCCTTATTCTAACCCTAACCCTAATCCTAAACTTTAACCTAACCCTAACCCTATCCCTAACCCTTACCCTTACCCTAACCCTAACCCTAAATATAACCTTAATCCTATCCCTTACCCTTACCCTAACCGTAACCCTAAACCTAACCCTAAACCTTACCCTTACCCTAACCCTAAACCTAACCTTAACCCTAACCCTAACCCTAACCCTAACTTTAACCCTAACCCTTATCCTTACCCTAACCCTAACCATAACCCTAACCCTTAAACTAACCCTAACCCTAAACCTAACCCTTACCCTAACCCTAAACCTAAACCTAACCGTAACCCTTACCCTGACCCTAACTCTAACCATAATCCTAAATCTAACCCTAACCTTCATTCTAACCCTTACCCTTACCCTAACCCTAACCCTAACCCTAACCCTTACACTTACCCTAAACCTAAACCTAACCCTAAACCTAACCCTAACCCTTTCCCTTACCCTAAACCTACACCTAACCCTAACCCTAACCCTAAAACTTACCCTTATCCTAAACCTAACCCTAACCCATACACTAAACCTAACCCTAACCCTAACCCTAACCATTACCCTTAACCTAACCCTAACCCTAACCTTACCCCTAAAGCTAACCCTAACCCTTACCCAAAACCAAACTCTAACCCAAACTCTTACCCTTACCCTAACCCTAACCTTAACCCTAACACTAAACCTAACCCTAACACTTACCCTAATCCTAAACGTAACAGTAACCCTAAACCTAAACCTTACCCTTACCTTAACCCTAACCCTAACCTTAACCCCAATCCTAACCCTAAAGCTTACCCTTACACTAAACCTAACCTTAACCCTAACCATAACCATAACCCTAACACTAACAGTAACCCTTACCTTACCTTAAACCTAACCCTAAACCTTACCCTTACCTTAACGCTAACCCTAACCTTAACCTTAACCCTAACCCTAACCCTATCCCTAACCCTTACCTTACTCTAATCCTAACCCTAAAACTAACCCTAACCCTAACCCTAACCTGAACCCGAACCCTAACCATAACCCTAAACATAACACTTACACTTATCCTAACGCTAATCCTAACACTAACCCTAACCCTAACACTTAATCTTACCCTAACCCTAAACCTAACCCTAACCCTAACCCGAACCCTAACCCTAACCCTAACCCTTACCCTTATCCTAACACTAATCCTAACCCTAACCCTAACCCTAACACTTAACATTACCATAACCCTAAACCTAAACTTAACCCTAACCCGAACCCAAACCCTAACCCTAACCCTAAACCTAACACTTAAACTTACCCTAACACTACACGTAACCCTAACCCTAACCCTTACCCTAAACCTAACCCTAACCCTAGCCTAACCCTTACCCTTACCCTAACGCTAACCCTAACCCTAACACTAACCCTAAACCTAAACCTCACCCTTACCCTACACCTAACCCTAAACCTTACCCTAAACAAAACCCTAACCCTAACCCTAACCCTTACCCTTATCTTAACCCTAACCCTAACCGTAACCCTTACCCTTACCGTAACGCTAACCCTAACCCTATCCTTAACCCCAACCCTAAACCTAAACCTAACACTAACCCTAACCCTAAAGGTTACCCTAACCCTAACCCTAACCCTAACCCTAACACTTACCCTAACCCTAACCCTAACCCTAAACCTAATCCAACCCTATCCCTTACCCTTACCCTTACTCTAACCCTAACCCTAAACCTAACCCTAACTTACCCGAACCCTAAACCTAAACCAAACCTTAACCCTAACCCTAACCCTAACCCTAACCTTACCCTAATCCTTATCCTTACACTAACCCTAACCATAACCCTAACCCTAAACCTAACCCAAACCCTACACCTAACCCTTACCCTTACCCTAACCCTAACCCTAAATCTAACCGCAACTCTTACCCTGACCCTAACCCTAACCATAATCCTAACTCTAACCCTCACCGTAACCCTAACCCTTACCCTTACCCTAACCCTAACCCTAACCCTAACCCTAAACCTAACACTAACGCTAACCCTAACCCTTACCCTTACAAAACCCCTGGCCCTAACCCTAACCCTAACCCTAACCTTACCCCTAAACCTAACCCTAACCCTTACCCAAACCCAAACTCTAACCCAAACTCTTACCCTTTCCCTTACCCTAACCCTAACCCTAGCCTTAATGCTAACCCTAACGCTAACCTTACCCTAATCCTAACCCTAATCCTTACCCTCAACCTAAACCTAACCCTAACTCTTACCCTTTCGCTAACCCTAACCCTAACCCTAACACTTACCCTTACCCTAACCCTAACCCTAAACGTAACCCTAACCCGAACCCTAACCCTAACCCTAACCCTAACCTTAACCCTAACACTAACCCTAAACCTAACCCTTACCCTTACCCTAATCCTAACCCTAAACCAAACCCTAACCCTAACCCTAAATCTTACCCTTACCCTAACCCTAACCCTATACGTAAAACTAACCCTAACCCTAAACCTAACACTAACCCTAACTTTAACCCTAACCCTAACCCTTACCCTTACCATAACCCTAACCCTAAACCTAAACCTAACCCTAACCCTAACCCTAACCATTAAACTTATCCTAACCATAACCCTAACCCTAACACTTAGTCTTACCCTAACCCCTACCCTAACCCTAACCCTAACCCTTACCTTAACACTAACCCTAACCCTAACCCTTACTCTTACCCTAAACCTAAACCTAACCTTAAACCTAACCCTAACGCTTTCCCTTACCCTAAACCTAACCCTAACCCAAACCCTAACCCTAAAACTTACCCTTAACCTAGACCTAACCCTAACCCATACCGTAAACCTAACCCTAACCCTAACCCTTACCCTTATCGTAACCCTAACCCTAACCCTAACCCTAACACTTACCCTTACCATAACGCTAACACTAACCATAAACATAACCCTAATACTTACCCTAAACCTAACCTTAACCCTAACCCTTACTCTTATTCTAACCCTAACCCTAAACTTAACCCTAACACTTACCCTTACCCTAATGCTAACACTAACCATAAACCTAACCCTTACCCTAACCCTAACCCTAACACTACACCTAACCCTAAACCTAAACTCAACCATAACCCTTACCCTTACCATTACCCTAACCCTAACCCTAACCCTTACCCTAACACCTAACCCTAACCCTAACCCTAAACCTTACCCTTATCCTAACCCTAAACCTAACCCTAACACTTACCCTAAGCCCTACCCTAAACCTAACCCTAACCCTAACCCTTACCCTAACCCTCACCCTAGCCTTAACCCCTACCATTACCCTAACCCTAAACCTAACGCTAATCCTAACCTTAACCCTAACCCTTACTCTTACCCTAATCCTAAATCTAACCCTAATCCTAATCCTAAACCTAACCCTTACCCTTACCCTATACCTAACCCTAACCCTAAACCTTACCGTTACCCTAACGCTAACCCTAACCCTTACCCTAAACTTAACCTTAACCTAACCCTAACATTTATTCTTACCTTAACCCTAACCCTAACCCTAACACTTACCCTTACCCTAAAGCTAAATCTAACCCTAACCCTAACCCTAACCCTTACCCTTTCTCTAACCATAAACCTAACCTTAAACCCAACCCTAAACCTAAACTTAACCCTAACACTAACCTTTACCCTTAACCTAAACCTAACCCTAAACCTAACCCATACGCTTACCCTAAGCATAACCGTAAACCTAAACCTAACACTACCCCTAAACTTAACCTTAACCCTAACACTAATCCTAACCCTAACGGTAACCCTAACTCTAACCCTAACCCTTACCCTAAACCTAACCCTAACTCTAACCCTAAACCTAACCCTAACCTAACCCTTTCCCTAACCCCAACCCTAACCCTTACCCTAACCCTAACACTAACCCTAAACTTAACTCTAACCCTAACCCTAACCCTAACCCTTAACCTTACCGTAACCCTAACCCTAACCCTAACCCTAACCCTAACCTTAACCCTAACCCTAACCCTATCCCTAACCCTTACCCTTACTCTAACCCTAACCCTAAACCTAACCCTAACCCTAACCCTAACCCTAACCCGAACCTTAACCCTAACCATAACCTTAAGAGTTGCCCTTACCCTACTCCTAAACCTAACCCTAAACCTAACACTTACCCTATCCCTAACCCTAACCCGAACCCTAACCCTAATCCTAACCCTAACCCTAACACTTAACCTTACCCTAACCCTAAACCTAACCCTAAACCTAACCCTTACCCTAACTCTAACCCTAACCCTAACCCTTACCCTTACCCTACTCCTAAACCTAACCCTAACCCTAACCTACCCCTTACCCTTACCCTAACCCTAACCCTAAACCTAAAACTAACCCTAACCCTAAACCTTACCCTTACCCTAAACCTAACCCTAAACCTTACAGTAACCATTACCCTAACCCTAACCCTTACAGTTATGTTAACCCTAAACCTAACCGTAACCCTTACCCTTACCCTAACGCTAACCCTAACCCTATCCTTAACCTCAGCCCTAAACCTAAACCTAACACTAAACCTAACCCTTACCCTAACCCTAACCCTAACCGTAACCTAACCCTAACCCTAACCCTAACGCTTACCCTAACCCTAACTCTAACCCTAAACCTAACCCTTACCCTAACCCTAACCCTAACCCTAACCCTAAACCTAACCCTAACACTAACCCTTACCCTTACACTTACTCTAACCCTA